>JAUZNC010046991.1:20822-55911 GCA_034780395.1 Vannuccia rotundouncinata | reverse complement strand
AATGTTGAAGATAACAGTTATCTGAACAAAGAAGAGGACATTGAAAAACACGATATGGGAACAGATGGTCAATCTTTAAAAGATCTGGAAGAACCAAACTCGGGATTAAATGAAATTGAAAAACACGATATGGGAACAGATGGTCAATCTTTGAAAGATCTGGAAGAACCGAACTCGGGATTAAATGAAATTGATAACAATCTTCAATTAATAGATGGTGAAGTTGGGAACGAAAATTCAGAAAATGTTGAAGATAACAGTTATCTGAACAAAAATGAGGACATTGAAAAACACGATATGGGAACAGATGGTCAATCTTTAAAAGATCTGGAAGAACCGAACTCGGGATTAAATGAAATTGATAACAATCTTCACTTAATAGATGGACAAGTTGGCGAAAAATCTGATGAAGAAAACATAACAGCCGTTGCATTTATAAAACAAGACATCGATTCAGATGTTCAGCTAATTAATGATAACGAAGAACAAAAAACTGAAATATTAGAATTAGATATTGATGTTCATCTCATAGATGAAGCATTTTTGATTGAAAATCCTGAAAAGGACGATTATAACAGTGAAAATATTATTTCTTTAATACCATTGGATCAAGAAAACTTGACAGTAGATATAAGTCTAATACAAGATATAGAAAAAAGTTGTCAACCTATAAATGATCTTGAGGGACCAAACACTGAACTAAACGATATAGACAAAAATGTTCAGTTCAAACGTTCTTCAAGTGAGAGGGAAAATATACAAAATGACGAATGTGACAGTGAAAAATTGGACAAAATAAACAGAACTTCGTTAAGAAGTGAACATTCGAATATTGATAATATAATTAAAAACAATCTCCAAGGCAATGAAATTGGTGAGGATTTTATAATTAATGAAAAGGCAGATGCTGGAAATATAGAGATGTCTGACGATAATCAATTTGAAGATGGAGTAAAACAGATAGATAACAACGAATATAGATTCACTGAAAACTTCCTAAGCCCACCTGCAATTTTGGATCCTGTTGAAGTATTGGTGGATTTTAGAAACAAAGACAATTTAGTATTACTTGGAAACGAACAGGATAACACAGATTATGGTTATTCAATGAAAGAGATAACTGATATTAGTCAGCATAAAAATGAAATATCAGGTATTCAAAATTTGGAAGAATTTCGATCAATTGAAGGAAAGGCAATTGATCATAATGATTTGGATTATATCAATAATCAGAAAATAGATGATCATGAACAAGCAAATACTGACATTAATGAAATTGATCATTTTAATTATGATAAAGATGAAAACGAAAAAACGGAAAATGACGAAATTATTCCTTCTACACAGTTGGATAAAGAAAATGTAACAGCAGATGGTCAACCTTCAGAAGAACTTGAAGAACCAAATTCAAATGTATTTGGAGAAGTTGGAAAGGAAAAGTCAGAAAGGGTTCAAAAAGATGTTGATAACATTGACACTAGAAGTATAAAATGCGATGATGTTTTGCAAGATATAAAATGTGAGAATCTGCAATTACAAAAAGAAGATAATAGTTCGATAATGCAAGATAAAAAAGATTCGGAAGTGAATAGAATGGAGAAAGAACCAAAAGAGGAAAATCATGAATCTACAAAGTCATCACAAATAACAAAAGAAAAAATATACGATACAACAGATAATACAACAGCTCTATCAAACTTGGAAGATAAATTAATTCAAAAGGAACTGATTACTGACAAAGAAGACGATTCTAATTCATTTGAAATTCGGGATAAAGAAGCACATGATGAAGGATCAAAACTGCTTGATTCTTTTGATTTATTAGACTCTATATTAAAAGGAATTTTGGATAAACTTGTTGATTTTAATGTTGATGTGGAATGTGACAAAAAAGGATTGCCCAGAAGACTTGGAATATATTTAGGTGAAGATGTTATCAAAAAAGACAGAAATTCAAATGAAAGAGTCGAAATTATATTACATAAAAATAGATCTAAATTAAACAGTGATTCATGTTCTGATACAGCAAAACTGGATACTACTATTTCGGAGAATATAAGAACATTTGAACTTGGTAATCAAGAGTCATTTGATAAGGGATCTAAATCAATTGATTCTCCAGATATCCTGAAGAAAGTTATGAAGCGACTTGAAAAGGACATCTTAAATATGATATCTGATTTTAATATCGATTTTGAAAACGATCCAAGTGGACAACCCAAAAATATTGTGTTTGAGCTTCCAGAAGTAGAACGTTCACATTCAAGTTTAATCAAGAGAAGGAGATCCTCTGAAAGGGAGGAATTTATTTTAGAAAACGCGAAACCTAAAATCAATTCAACTGATTTAAATATCGATAAAAGGGATACTCTTAATTCAGACAGTATCAACCAATTTCAAACTCAAAATAGAGACAAAAATAGCAGAGGTTCTATATCAATCATTTCTCCAGATATTTTGAAAAAAGTTATGAAGCGAGTTGAAAAGGACATCTTAAATATGATATCTGATTTTAAGATTGATTTTGAAAACGATTCTAGTGGACAACCCAAAAACGCTGTGTTTGAGCTTCCAGAAATAGAACGTTCACAATCAAGTTTACTCATTAGTAGGAGATCCTATGAAAGAGAGGAATTTATTTTAGAAAACGCGAAACCGAAAATAAATTCAACTGAATTAAATATGGATAAAAGGGATACTTTTAATTCAGACAGTATCAACCAATTTGAAACTCAAAATAGAGACAAAAATAGTAAAGGATCAATTTCAATATCAATCAATTCTCCAGATATCCTGAAAAAAGTAATGAAGCGACTTGAAAAGGACATCTTAAATATGATATCTGATTTTAAGATTGATTTTGAAAACGATTCAAGTGGACAACCCAAAAACGCTGTGTTTGAGCTTCCAGAAGTAGAACGTTCACAATCAAGTTCAATCAAGAGAAGGAGATCATCTGAAAGGGAGGAATTTATTTTAGAAAACGCGAAACCGAAAATTAATTCAACTGGTTTCAATTTGGATAAAATGGATACTTTTAATTCAGACAGTATCAATCAATTTGAAACTCAAAATAGAGACAAAAATAGTAGAGGATCAATTTCAATATCAATCAATTCTCCAGATATCCTGAAAAAAGTTATGAAGCGACTTGAAAAGGACATCTTAAATATGATTTCTGACTTTAATATCGATTTAGAAAGCGATTCAAGTGGCCAACCCAAAAAAATTGTACTTGAGCTTCCAGTAGAACGTTCACAATCAAGTTCAATCAAGAGAAGGAGATCCTCTGAAAGGGAAGAATTTATTTTAGAAAACGCGAAACCGAAAATAAATTCAACTGGTTTAAATATGGATAAAAGGGATACTTTTAATTCAGACAGTATCAATCAATTTGAAACTGGGAATAGAGACACAAATAGTAGAGGTTCAATGTCAATATCATTCAATTCTTCAGATATCCTGAAAAATGTTATGAAGCGACTTGAAAGGGACATCTTAAATATGATTTCTGACTTTAATATCGATTTTGAAAGCGATTCAAGTGGCCAACCCAAAAACATTGTACTTGATCTTCCAGTAGAATCAAGTTCAGAATCAAGTTTACTCAATAGCAAACGTTCATATGAAAGAGCTGAATATATTTTAGAAAACTCGAAACCTACAATAAAATCACCTGGGTTAACGAAAGATATTGAGAATTCTTCGGAAATTGATAATAGACAGTCTACTATTGGAAGTTCAATGTCGTGTGATTCTTCTGAATTCATAGATTCTATAATGACATTAATTTTGGATAAACTAACAGCTTTCGACATTGATATGGATTTTGACAAAAAAGGAAGGCCTAAAAAAATTGGAATACGGTTCAGAGATGATATTGTTAAGAGAGATATACATCCAGATGACAGAGTCGAAATTCTATTGCGCAACAATAAATTAAAATCGTATGAATCGTACAGTGATTCAGTTTCAGATCTGGCAAAAATGGACTCTACCGATTCTGACAATATCAAACCAATTCAAATAGATGATAAAGATCCCCATAGTCAGGAATCAATATCAGATGGTCCTCCAGATATCCTGAAAAAAGTATTGATGCGACTTGAAAAAGACGTTTTAAATTGTATTTCTGCTTTTGATATTGATTTTGAAATGGATTCAAATGGACAACCCATGAACATTTTGGTCGATTTATATCCGGAAGATATTTCAAAATCGTTTAGTTTATTAAGAAGCAATACATCTTATGAAAGAGCCGAATTTATATTAGAAAACTCTCAACCTAAAATTAAATCACCTGAGGTCTCACATGATCCAAATAGTTATTTAAATAAAGAATTATCCAATAACGAAAAAGTGACAAAATATAAAACTTCCCCTGAACTTTGTAGTGCTGTTTTATCGGAGATTGAAATGTCTTTGTTAGACACAATGACAGACTTTGATATCGACCCACCTGAAAAAACAAAAAAACTTGGGTTAAAGTTTCGAGAAAACCAACCCGTACTTCAAAGTAAAAAATCAATTGAAATGGCACCCCATAGTACAAATATATTGAAAAGAGATAATTCCGAAAATGAGAATTCAGAATATGGAAATCATAGGAGGCAAAGTTTTTATGGTGGTGGCAGGAAGTCTTCCATTAAGCCGTTTCTTCTTATACGAGAGGAAAAGCAACCAGAAACTACAATTTTCACTCGAGTTTCTAAAATGTTTAGTAGCATGTTAGTTAATGCTGGTATAACAGATCCACCCGAAATTGTTGTTTCCGATTCATCGGATTTTTCTACAAATGATTCTTTAGAACTGGAAGACATTTGTTGGGAAAGAAGAACATCAGACCAATACGATAATGCGGACAGTGAAAAGAATGACCCATTTGCACCAAAAAGAAAAGACAGGAATAATCAGAACGAATGGAATACATTTGATATCTTTAATAATAATACTTTTCCTATTATTAAAAATAACACAGCAAAAGAAAAACGCAAACAGTTTGGAAAAGTAACGATAAAGTCGCACTACTCCGAAATAATTAAAAACAGATGCAGTCACTTCAAAAGCTTTGAATTTAACAGATCGTTGAAAATTTCATATAAGGGGGGACCAAATAGTATTGATGAAAATAGCCAACTTCCAGAAGGTATTTTGATCGTTATAATCAACTCACTGTTCGAAATATTTATGCGTCAATTGATTTTCAATGGAATCAAACAAATTGTTCCATCTAAATTTGAAAAAGACAACGATTCAAAGAATCGTCTCATACCTTCAGACAAAGTGATCGAAGCTAGTTCTGATTTTCCAATTATTTTAGATAACATATTTGCATTCAACGAAGCTGAGTGTTTCTTTAGTACTAACTCGAGTAAGACTTCTAATATTAAGTATTCCGCTTTCCATGATCTTTATTCTGATTTGATAAATGCTAACTTTCCGAATAGCTTCATTAATGATGACCTCTCTACATATAGAATTTTGACTGCAAATACATTGTCCAGATTAAATGACAATACAATTGCTAAAAATGAAAAGGTAGGCAACATTGCAACATATTCTTTGCAAAATCATCGAGTCAACAAGACATATCGGATATCAACTCTGCGAATATTAGACGTACAGACTATAGTTAATAGTGTGATAATTAAATTTTTAAAAGTGATTTGTATCGAAGATTTACATTTGCCAGCGAGAAACAACAGTTTACTTGACTATAGTGATGATAATGGAATTGAAATGTTTGCATATGCAAAAAGAGATTCCATGAATGTAATACACAACTGCATACTGTTTGACAAAAATATAGACTGGGCCATTTTCTTTTTTATTTCTGAAGAAGCTGTCAGTGCCTGCGCTAACATTCTTTTCAATAAATCTACCATTTTGGCGGCAAAAATTTGCGTCATCGAATACCATGACATCTATTTTACAAACGATTTGGAAACTAAAAAAGGCCTGAAAAGTACGTCTGCGTTAACTGAAAGTATAATCAATTCGTTAATTATGGAAGCCCACTTTGAATCTGCCATGATCATAGTATTCTCTGTATGTTTTCAATATATGACCAATATAATCAGCCAATGTCTAATAGACTATAAAACTGCGTCTGCCACTGAATTACTGTATAGTGATTGTCTTGGACAAGAAATACTCGATCAATTTCACTACAATGGAAATAATAATAATCCAAAGTCGAGTGGGAGCAATAATACTTTTGTAATCAACAGTATTCTATCCGATGAGAAGAACAGATTATGTCAATCCACAATTGTCGACAATCTTCATGAAAACACAAACAACTGCAAGAATATAAATTTGCTTCAGCCTATAATAGAAGCAGTTATACTATCTGAAGTACAATTAAATTTTAGAAATTGTACAAAAACGAAGGCTTTGACCAATAGTAAAGCCAGATTTCTCAAAAAATAAGAAATCCATGAAGTGCACCAAACATTTGACACCTACGTATTTGTCAAAGCCAATTTTTTGACATGTTTAATTCTGTAAAACTGTCAATGATCTGATCAGATTAATTTCATAATTATTTCCGGTTATAGTAAACAATCATCATTTATTTAAATGCAAATATTAATTTCTTTTGTCAGGTACTTTTTAGTTCGACTTAAATATCTTAAGTACAATCATAACCGCTTGTATGGATTTGTTGGATTTTTTTATGTCAAATATATATATTTTTCATTATATATCATAAAAATGATATACTACTATCAGTAATACAAATGAATATATACTAACTATTCTCAGACGAACGAAAAAATAAAAGTATTATAAAATAAGATAAGATAAGATAAAATACTCTCTGTATAAACTAAACCTATAAAACTATAATAAACTAAATAAAAATTAAACGATACAAATGGAATACCAAACGACAAATTTCGGGTTTAACCCCGAATGAATGAAAATGACAAAAATTAAATTAAAAGATTCAGAAAAACGAAAGTGAAAGGCTCAGCATATCCATTTTGTTTCGTAAGAGCGGATTATTTTTTGGTTGTGTTTTTTATTTAGACTTTCTTTTAGATGAGATTTGTTCTGTCTGTACCCTTTGCCAGAATAATGGCTGTGAAAGGTTTATCAGAATGATTGCAGTGATGTTTCTGTCTGTAATGTTCCATCCCATTTATTAACGAAAGTTTAAAACTGTATTAACATTTTCCCTACCTAAATAAATATTGTTTTGAATAAAACATATTAAAAAAATTTAATTAGTTTTAAAGTTTTAAAAGTGCAAGTTGTAAAAAAAAATTTGAGTGAATCTGCCACTTTAAAATCTCAATTAACCAAAATATTAGTATAAAACAATAGAAAATTGTAAGAAGTTGACCTATATATATTATTATAAAAAAAATTGAATTTGCCCAGTTAGGTTAGACAAATTACAAAAATATTTTTTTTAATATTTACACGTGAAACTAGTTGTGAAATTATAAAAAAATAAACATATAATTTTCTATAAATATGTTTATGAAATAAACTAAAAACTCAAGCAGTATAAGACTTTGGACTGTTTCATGTTTTAATTTTGCCAATTATTTAACATTTTTTAATTGAATTATTATACCAATTGTTCTAAATTTAATATAATTTGGTCAATTGTGAAATAATGAAATTTCTGTTGAACTTATACTTGAAAGATTTTTTCAACCCGGCGTAATCAATAAACGACTTTCAGAGATGAATTCAACACCTTCCTGCCTTAATCCATGCTCTTTGCTTCATAAATTCACTTCAATTACTCTAAAAATAAAAGATGGTTAATTACTAAGCGGCCTGGCATACACATATGTTGACGAAGGTATAATGAGGCAACATTGTCCTCTGATATCTGGATGGTCAGTTTCTGGGGAGGAAATTTCTTTAATCCGACGCATCATCCTTTCCATATCGCGGCAAAAGACGACCTCATCGTAGCAACAACTGATGTTGGTTCACAGTAGAACCTGAGGAGCGTTCATGCGTCTGTAACCGCTAATCATGCTTTATTTGTCAACGGAATATCCCCTGACAATTCATTGAGAATAATGAAATGATTAGCGTAGATTGTTTTTGGACAGTGGTCAAGCCATATTTAGGTAAAAATATATGTTTAGATATGTTTAGTTTTAAAGAAACACACATTCAAATGTGAAGAAATTGTATATATGAAAGGAAAGAGGGGGGTTATTTTTTTCTGTCAACGCCTGGGAGTTCTCACTGCCACTTCAAGACAAAATATCCCCGGGAGCAGAATCTGACAAGCCTCGGATGTTATAATGTGCAAGATATTGTTGGCGATATTTGAGATTTAAGCTGAGGAGAGATTTGATAAAACTAAACGAAAAACAACCGTGTTTTCGGAGAGGATGGAAAAGAAGGGCCTCAAAATTAGTTATCGTAAAACGAACAAATATTTTACATGCTTGATTAAAAGCGGTACTTATAGTTTTTCAGCCCTGGGGTAAAAACATATAATACACGTATAACTAGGAGTTTTTGGAGTTAAGCTAAAATATTATTTTTCTATTTTAGTTTGTTTCTTCTACTTCTAAATTTTACTAAAATTTTCTTCCGAACAATAAAGAGATGTCATATTATTGTGTTATCAAATTCTCGTAATGTTCTTGGAATAATTTCAACATTTTAAATATTTTTAGTCACTATTATATATATTTAGCACTTATAGAAACAGAAAAAAAATATTTTAGTCAACCAACTATATCGAGTACATCTTATTTAAGTAATCTTGATGGAAGAAATACAGTTAGAAAATACTTTTCTAGAATTGACTTTATTATACACGATCCCATGGGATATGAGTTTGACGCGTTCCAAAGATGTCTAAAGCAAGGAGACACGGGGCCCACAAGGTATAGCCCTCAAACCAACCTCGACTACACCTTCTCGCTCGCTCCCACTCCCAATCTCTCTCATTCTATCTTCTCTCGATAGTCCCAAAAGCTTCATTAAACCCGTCCCGTCCACTTCCATATCCTTGCAGTGCAGAGTCTGGGTTTGTATGCAAATGAGACCTGTGTTTGAGGTACCTAGTATATATTGAGGGTTGTCTGTCAGCCTCACTCCAACAAAACTGCCACATTTTAATGTTTGAAATCTCGAAAGCAGAAACGAAAGAAATTCTTTATATCGTTGACCTTATAACTTTATACTGTACATTTATTTTCGGTTTTGAGATGAATTTGATGTTTCATTTATTTTATTATTATATTTAACGAATATTCAAATGAAAATAGGCAAAATAAGTTTCAGTCTTTTAATGTCTATAATATTCGACTTTGAATAATATCTATTTGAAATAATTTAAACTGAACGCTTATTGCTTTATAACTCATTTGTAATTCATTTAATCGAAACTAAAATATGCATACCATAACGAAATTTTATGAGATGTTTAAAATACAATATTTTCTAAATTTATTTAGAATAACAAAAATCTTTTAATTAAAACAATGTTTCTGCACTAAACTATAATTTTTAATATTGTGATGACACTCTATAGTATTCCTGTTCTGTGTGTTGCATAGTCAAGTTTTAAATAAAATTAATCTTCTCCTTGGACAGTTATTTGATCAAATACTATTATATTACGTATGCAATTATGAAATTAGCATTAATTATTAATTTTTATTAGATGCATAAATCTAATAAAAAAGTAGATAATTCGCTAAAAAACATTGATAATCAATTTAAAAACAAATTTCATGAGAGACGGTGTTAGGCAGATTAAAAACAGTCGACTTTTTATGAAAATATTTTCTCGTTAAACTGTTATAATTTTAAAAATAAAATAAAATTATTTTAACAAAATCCTCATTTTAAATTCTTGCTTTTTCCAATTTATTGAAATGTGTACAATTACAACTAATTACTTGATGTAATTCGTAAAAAGAAGGATTCATGAAATTTATATATATTGTTTAATTTTACTGAATATATATGTAAAAAAAATAGCGGCTATATATAGACATGAAAATAATACTTAATACTTATTTATTTACTTCTTATAAATCAATCAAATATTGATTTTCACATTATAAATGTTTTATAAAATTACATTTTTATTAATTATCTTATAAAACCACTTCATACAGTCTGAAAACTATATTTTTAAATGGATTAATTAATTTGGTTTTTCAAAAATATAACTATTTAAATTAAATGAGTTATTAAAAAACTATTATTGAGTCTATGAGCGACATAATTGTTTTATTTATTGAACTCAAAATAAAATAATAAAATTCTCTCCAATATATATATATAATCATTTTTATTTAATAATTCATAACATAGTGCAATAGATATAAACAGAAAGTACGCGGGGTTTTTCTTAGAATAATAAAAATTAATATGAATTATTACACAATTTCAACAAAATGTTATGAAAAATCGGAATGCAGACGTGTTGTTATGTTTTCAATTTAATCATAAATATATATATGAACACATGATAATATGTCCGTCTAAATACAAATATATAACAAATTCAATGTAGTGTAAGCTTAATGTAACAGCAGAAAAACAAGGCCAAACTTCAAGCAGAAACAAATGTGTATATATAGTTAATGTAATAAGTGTATTAGGAATGTATGTATATTCAAATGAAGGTTTTATAGAGGAATGCTGACGATTAAGGTAAGATACAAAAAGCTATAATTATAATATAGAAATGGATCGAGTGGCAATTGGATAAGTAAAACGCAATATTATGTCAATTTTACAATAAAAATAAAAATTGAGAAACCCGATGACCATATATAAAAAGTAATTGTCTTTATATAATATACATTTAGTTCAAAATTATTGAACTGCAAAACAAACAAAAAATAATATAGTAATAATAAATGCAAAAATAAAAATAAACAATTTACAAGTAAAATAATATTACATCATCATCAGAGTCCTATCTGTAGTTAAAGTACAATTCAACGAAAGGCAGTTGTTACCCAGAGTTTAATTGGAATACAGGCAGTGTATGTATAGCGGTTTCATATCATTAAATTTCATTTTCATAAAGTTTGTTTTAATCCATAAAAAGTTATCAATTCTTGCATATCTATATTGATCAATAATGTATTCAATATATATAGCATTTTAAATTTAGCGCTATATAACTCGAATTTTTTTATTGTTGAATTATAAGAATGAAAATATCAAACTTATCAAATCAGTAATCTTTCAAATACAGTCTATTATATCTGCATGATCTTAAATTGAAAAAGGATTTGTAAAATTTTTAATTACGATGAATTATAATTTTATTAAGATATGCATAGATTGAATGTTGTATTTGTTTCAATTAATAATGAAACACTTAACAAAGATCATTAGTGGAATGCATTTGGATTTAATCTGTATAATTGTTTATATTTTATTACATAACAACTCTATTTCAAATAAGAAAAATGTTTCTATTTGTTAGTAGTAAGAAGCTAGATTTTTGAATAATTGTACGTATTATAATTAATAATTGGATATTAAGGCTTGCAATACTTGTAGCGATGGTTCATGTGCTGAGAGTAGGATCCCGAGTGACTAAAACGTTTACCACAGCGTTGACACTGGAAGGGCTTCTCCCCGCTGTGCAAGCGTTTGTGCTCCGTCAAATGGTGTTTGTGCTTGAATGCCTTTTGGCAGACGTTGCAAATAAAGGGTCGAATACCTAAAAGGATTGTAAAAAGAATTAAAAGATCGTTTGCTTTTTAAAAATATTTTTATATGGCCAATTTATTAAACTTATTAAAGTTACTTTATAGCGATAACTATAAAGTCAAGATTTATGTTATAAAATGTTTTATTTATAAGTTACGGATTTTAAAATTATAATAAAAAAGGTTGCTATTTTTTTAGATAATTAGCATTAATAAAAATTAAATTTTCCGCGATAACTGACAGAAATATATAATTAATATCGCTTTGTAAACTAAATTATTTTAAGGAAACTAGTACTTAAAGTAGTCTTTTTAATTAGTACCAACTTTGTAAACCAATTAAGATCCAATTAAAAAATGTTATGTAAAAAACGTAGATACGTTAAATTACAAAATTTTTCCAAAATATTTAAAATATATATAAAATATTTACATTGGCTATAAATTGAATGAATTTGTCATGACAACTTACCTGTGTGTTCATATTTATGTCTTGAGAGGGAGCTGTGTTTTGAAAAGACCTTCTGACATTGATCACAGGTGTGAATTTCTGTTGAACCTTTTCCTCTACCTTCAGCCACAGCCGATGTACTCGCAGAACATCCAGACTGAAATGTTAAAAAGTTAATGTTTTATTGTCCGATTGTTTATTACTGTTGCTTTTACTCTGATATAGAAAAAGAAAAATGTATTCTTACTTTGGGACTCGCTGATTCTTCCATCGCTGTTGCTGAGAAAGAAGAAGATCCATAACTGCTATCTAAGGGGTCGGATTTGTCTGAAAAGATGTCGTCTGTCTCCATGGACTCTGATAAAGGAATCGGTTTAGTGCAGAGGTCAAGAATATGGTCCGACTCAGCGCTGCTGCATCGTGAACTTTGGTTTTCAACATCAGCGTCATCATTAATTACAAGAACATCGCCAGCAAAATGGCCGTTTTCCTCCAGGATGTTATCTTCGAGAGATTTTCGGGTAGTGAGGTCCAGCGGTTCTGCCTGATCTATCTCCTTGACAAGCGGCCCCAACAGTTGCAGTTCTGCTGTGCTCGTCTGTGGGATTAAAATACCGGGGAGTTCTGAAGTGGATGAAGTCCAAATGGATGGAGCTGCAGGGTGCTGGAGGGTACTGGAGGGTGAGGTGGACGTTGGCGGAATGGAAAACCAAAATGGAGAGGGATAAAGAGGCACTGTGTTTAACATATTATGCTGAGGAACTACATTTTGCACAATTTGTAAATTGTGAATGACATTGGGGGCAGGACAAGTCAGCGAGATCCCAGTGCCTTTGACAGCTTTTCCAGCTTTTCTATCTCGAGAGCGAGCATTTTGGAACCAAACTCGTACAACCTTCGGTGTCAAGCCAACCATAGTTCCAATTCGCTTAAGATCCTGACTAGTTGGCAACGGATTTATTTTATAAAATGAACGCAAGACATCCACTTGATCCTGGCGAATGACCGACCTTGCGCGTCTTTCATCGGAAGCTTTGTCATCAGTTTCCGTTTCCGCCTCGCTCATTTCTTCAGTGTCGTCACCACAAATGGACCACTCGGTCTTTGAATTGCTCAAATCACTGGAATTAATTGGATCTATGCACTTTTCAAAGGTACACACGTGGCTGCTCCGTTCTAGTATTGAAGAATAAAATGTTCCGCATTTATTACAACATAAACTAGAGGAGAAATTTTCACCGGAGTTTGGTAAAGAGGACTTTCGACTTTCGACAACTTCTAAAATTTTAGAAATTGAACTGAGATCACTACTTGAATCGGGTGTATTATGACTGTGGATATTAACTGTTGTTGATGTCGGGGATTTAGATTCCGTTACGTCTAGTTCTTTCTTTATTTTTGCTTGAATTCGTTCCTTGGTGGTGATATCCGAAATTTCATCAATTTCAATTTCAGGAAGAGTTGCATTATTGGTCTGGGGCGCGCATTTTCTACTGGTCATGTGACTTGAGTAAGACCCCGAATGACTGAACCGTTTGCCACAATTTCGACAGACAAATGGCTTCTCTCCACTGTGGATGCGCGAATGCTCCTTGAGATGATGTTTGAACTTGAAAGCTTTGCAACACTCAGGGCATTTGAATTTGCGAAGCTCACTGCTTTCATTGTGGCTGATGAGATGTCGCTGAAGTCGATAGATGTTGGCAAAGAGTTTTCCGCACACGGTGCACGACTGTTCCTCAATGGGGGAACTCGCAGGGGAAGGAACGTTATTGTTAAAGTGATCCCGGGACATGTGCCGCACGAGGTCAGAATTGGAGCGATATGTTACTCCGCATTCGCTGCACGGGTGCTCAAAAGAGGTTTCCATCGAGCTGTTCATTGGAGAATGACTATCTTCTTCGTGTGTAGATGAAGACACCTCGCCAATTTCATCTGGAAAGACAGAAAGATTTAAAAGATTTACAGAAAGAACAAAATTGATTAACAGTATATTTATCGGAAACGCAATATTCAACATTTTTCATAATCGATATTTATAAAACAAACTTTTTTATTTATCATTCAGAATTTTTTCTGTTTCTAAGATAATTATATGATTTAATTATAATTCTGATTAAATAATTTTATTATAATATTGTATAAAGGTATAACAAACAATTATGATAAAAATTATTAAAAAAAACTAATTTCATTGAAAACGTTATTACAATGACTCACTTATTAATATATATTATTAAAATCATATTTTTTATTAAGTTTAATCATTAATGTACCTGTTGTCATGGTCTTTTTACAATCTGGTTTGACAACCGGAGCGATGTTTTGATTTTCATCCCGAGGTACATCCATCTCCTTTCGGTCGTCCACTTTGTTTGATCTGATCATTTGCTGATCGCCCCGGGCCGGAAGGTGTACCTCACCGGGCTCTGTGTTAATTGAAACCATAGCAACAGCAGTCTTCGTAGGAAAGGATTCTGGGGTGAAGAAGGCAAGCAATCAAGTTAATATTATATGATGAATGAAACGAACAATTGTCTTAAACGCGTAAATGTACGTAAATTCTGGGTCAGTTACACACAATATATGAACTGATGTGTCTAGAAAATAAAGCTTTCACACCGTCCTAACCAATTACTTTGCGTTAATAATTGTCAAATTATGTTATTTTTTGGCACAGACAGGGTGGCCCACATATTGTTCGGTTCTTTATATCATGTATATAAAAAGTACTGCCAATAAGGTTCATGTATATATCCGCTTATCCAACATAGGTACACTTTTATTTTTCTATAGGTGCGAAGTCTGACTCCAAGTATAAGCATATAGTGTGATCATGTCTTTTTAGGAAATTTATCATCCATCTTACGAGTTCTCATTTCAATTACGAAGCCACAATTAAATCCTGTTATGTTTTATGGAATGGTCCAGAAGTGTATAATATAAAATGTGAATTATACTGTATTTTGATAAATAAATGTAAAGCTAATGTGTATTAATTTTAAGCATTATTGGATGTTTTAGTAATCTATACTAAGATAAATAATAATAAGATATACTAAGATATGTATTTAGTTTAATACAATAAGTGATTATCTTAATTAGTTTATGTAAATTAATAACTTATAGCAAATTATTTTATTAGTTTGAACTTATTTTCATCGCTTGTAAAATTATATTAAATATGTTTTACAATAATATTAAAGTTTAATTAGAATAATTCTTACACTATATTTGGGGAGGCATATTTGTATATTTATTTATCTGGCAGAAATATAAAACCTTCTCCAATTTTCACGTAGTTTTCCTGAAATCCCCAGACGAAAAGTAACAACGTTATAAATGAAACTATCCGTAGTTGGACATGGATAAGGGGGGGTAAGAGATAGAGGTGGGGCAGAGAAATGGAGAACAACAGAGCGACCGTTTAGCTTGGGTCTACCTCTACCAGCCAGAACAAATCCTCCTCTAACTAGAAGTAGTCATCGAACATTCAAAACTCCATGATAGAAATTGTCTTCCCCAATTTCTTCCAGTCTACCCCATCTTCATTCCATCAGTAGGGACTCGACTATCTCTCTGTGTTTAGCGAGCTGCATACAACTGCCAGTTGGTAGCAGCACCCTAATCTCCAATAGATCGAATATTTCTCCAATGCATAAATACAGCCGTCGAAACAACATTATCGACCAACTATCTGATCAAGAGATGGAGGTTTTGTTCCATTTTCCATTTTCTGTCTGTACCTCAACTTATATAGCTGTCCCTCTTCCCAATAGCCCCCCCCCCCCCTCCACTCCACCCTTTTTCTTCTTCTCACCTCGTCTCCTCGGTCTTTGCTGTTCTTGTGGTGTTCTGTTTGGACATCCTTACTCCTATTGTAGTATAGATATATGTATGAATGTATTATGGGACTATATTCCACAATTGCCTATGTATAACCCATATTCTTCTAAAATTCTAACAATTTATGTTGATTATATGCGGTTAAAACTCATATAATTTCAGCTCGGGTAATACAGAGGGGAACGCTAAAAGCGACAGCTTCAAACGCTCTAATCAAACATTGTTAACTTGAAACTCAGCAGGACACACTGGAAATTCAATGTCCTAATCAAGATGCTATACTCAAGCTTAATTATCACTTTAAAGGGGTCACATCTAATATTATTCTTGTAGCTTTTGTATGTACGGACGAAGTATAAAAAATATTTATTAATGTTATTGAGAATTGATTATTTCATATGAATTATATTTTTCATTTTTAGTTTTATAATTACATGCTATTATTTATTTTTATTATTGATTGAAGACAATTGTTTGGCTCTCGAAATATACGTACACACTCTCTCATATCCTATATTTTCCATCATTAAATAAGGCAGAAATCTGTGTTGACCGCTTATGTCATAACCAGCTCTCCCACGCTCAGAAGAGGAACTATCTCCGAACTGTCTTACTCGGTTGTTCAGAAACTTAACACCAGCCGAATCAATTCCTTAAAAATCAGAAGAGCCTGGTAAATAGAAGTATTTGGCCACCTTCACTATATATTTATCCTGTTTCTGCTAAGATTATTTCCTCTCATCATACCTCTTTATAATTCCTTCCAATTGTCATCTATAAGATAAATGAACTTAAACACCAGACCGCTCTTCCCTTTTTAAAGCGATTATATACTTGAGACATTTTCCGTATTAAGACACCTTTGAATACAGAATTAGATGTTAAATTTAAAAGTAATCTTTTTAGAACATTTATCGCCTATTTATAATTGATTTTAAATTTCATCTATCTAAAAACGAAATTTAAAAATCTAAAAATATTGTCATATATAAATGTTGCGAATATATATTATACCTATACATATTACAATATTTTTTAACGTATTATTATTCCAAATTTTTTGAAAAATATTTCATAATATTTCATAATTATTTTAAAAATTGCAACAACAAAAAATAGGAAATACAAAAAATAATTCAAATTTTTAAAAATATATTTCTAAAGGGTTACCACTCATTATTTATAGTCTCAGAAGTTTTCGAATTGTAGTTAACAAGTTAACGATTTTTACAAAGTAAACGACCGAAGATGTCGAAAAAATTATAATAATATATTCAAAAAAATATTAAAATCTCACCAGTTAATTCAACAACAAAAAATCAAGAAGCAAATGTTCAACTTTATGTTGAGATATAGTCAGAAGTAGTTTCACTTAAAAACTTAGACAACGATTGAAGTAATTATGATTAAAAGAAATTGATCATCAAAAGATTACTCGTGGAACAACTTTTTAGCGTTTGTTAAATATTATGCCAATCCAACTGAGCTGATAAAAATAAAGAACAATGACTATTCATTTAAGTCTTGCGCTCGGTATCTAAAAATTAGCTTTTACTTTAGTTATTGTTCTAGAAATACTCCATCCTGATTGGTTGAAAAGATAATTCACTAAAAAGCGCCAATTTTAAGCAAATATTTTATTAGTTTAGATTAGATTAATTACAACCCTATATTTTTTTATAATACTTGAAATAATGCAAACGTGAATAATTATTTAAATGTTTTATCTTTTTTTAATAATGAAGTTTATTGAATTTTTTTATGTATTATACAGACTCGAAAACAAGTTTTATATAAATTGTAAAATTAAAAAGAGAAAATAATAACATATTTGAGACAAGCACAACATATTAAATATTTCCTTATTTCTGCTATAAAATAGTGCTTATTATATGTGTTCAGGATTCTGGATTGATACTTTTATAATTTTCTTTCCTGTTTAAGAATTTTCTAGTATAAATTACGAAGACCTTATTATTTTTAATTGTATTTTTTATTTGATTGTAATGATGAGGGACACAAAGATATTTAAGCAATTTATAAGTTGCCTGATCGAAGAAATAAATGTTTAATCCAACTATTGCTGCAGCTATATATATATATCCGAAATAAAAATAATTCTTTTACAACATATCAAATTCTCATTTTTTATACATATATCGCATTTTATAATGACGAAAAGTTTAAACATTTTTATTCAGTTTAATAAAAGATTTATGCCAGTTGATATATGCGACTTGGCTGCAGGAGACTATATATAATCTATTTGTGAATATTTTATATAAATACATGTTTTTTATGTGCTTTTTGTATAATATATATATATATAAATACGAAAATAAGTTGACTGTAAAATATATATGTCTATTAACCAATCTCTATGTATTTATAAATAAATAACGTTTTGTATATATTTTGTATACTTTTTTAAAGTAAGAAATTATATTTATATAATATACTGCTGAGAATTGGGGTATAAAATACACACTCACACACAATATATATAATAGAAGAATAAGAAGGCAAATATGACAAAACAAAACACTGTTTTCAACTGCTTCAACTGGAGTTTTATTGTGAAAGAGCCGACGGTATAGACCAGCAATCATTGCACATGGGGTGGCTCTCCACTGCTATTATGTCCTGATGCTTTTGGGTACATTCAACGATACAAGAAACTAATCTCCGACTAGTTTTCCCCGATTTTGCCAGGCGTAATTTGTCAGAATAAGCGACGTGTGCTTTCGAAACATAATCTTCGCGGCAAAGTAGAAATAGTTCTCGTTTTTGGAGACACATGGTATTCTTTTTCTTTTCTTTAGAAAACAAAATGTTACTAATATTTCCTATAATATCATTTGCGTTATATATTTTGCTCACCGAACGAAGTAAGGAAAGCTAAACAGGTGGTTTTCTTAACACCTCGACAGATTATATTTTTTATGTCGTTCTTGTTATATTTTGAACTAGACCAAAAATAAGTTTAAAATTTTTTTAGCAAATAAATATATTTACTTCATGTGAAATATATAAATAATCAAGTATATATAAATTTAAAATACAATCAAAACTGATCGTTTTTGATAAGATATTCATTTTAATATAGTTAGAAAATAATGATATGAAAGCAATTCTCTTGTGTTTGTATATTTACTGTTCTTAATAAAGTGAAGACTCTTTGTATAATTGATCTAAGTATCTGATTTGCACATGAATACAAAAGTAATAACAGGTGGCTCGAAAGTGACTCAGAAAATTATATCATCCGAAAGTCAATCCTTATATATACAGAATTGATTAAGCAAAATATGTAAAATAGTTTTAAAAGTCTGATCAGCCGACAAAGAATGGAAGCAATTCCCCCAAGCATAATATGATATTAGTTTGACGCCTACCTTCCCCTAATCTAAGAGCGTCTCAATTTGACTCTCGCTTCACCGTTCGCCTCTTTTTCAAAGAATAAATTAGAAAAAGGCAAGTGAGAAAAATTATATACATATCTAAGAGTGAGCTTATTTATATACAGGGCGAGAGAAAGAGGAGAAAAGGCACAAGAAAGAATGGCAAACTCGAGCAGACAGCACTGACCCTCATCAAATTCTTCTTCTACCTTGAGGGCCAACCAGGGTGGTGGATCCTTCTCATATATATGGGGAGTGATTTGCAGGAGTGACTTTGTCCACATATAGCATAGATAATATATAAGTATAGAGCCATAGACAGAAAGTTGACGGTGGTAGTGGTAGTGGTGGTATAGCTATATAGCAGAAGTCAGCCTTTTGTTGAGGCAGATGGGAATGACAACAACTCAGAAATTTAACCGTAATTAAACAAATGCGCCACTTATAAGAACTGCGAAGCTCAATTTGGAAGCACCGCGCGCTCTAGATGGTCCAGCTGCCGCAATTATTCCCATTTATAGAAAGTCTGGCGACGTCGAATTTTCTCTCCCCCTTACGATATTTCTCTCCTGAATATTCCAAGACTTGAAGAAGAATCGGGAATATAATGACAAATTCACCTATCAGGTGAAGTCGCGAGTTGGCTGGAAATGTTTTCCTTCGTTTATGCCTCTTTCTGGCAAAATTTCTTATCTTGCAGTCATCGGTGAATTGAACAATCCACAGACGTCCTTTAGATTACTTCACATTGACTTACAAACGCCTTCACATTTTTGCCAAGAGGTCGCAGTATGGTATATAGTATAGAATAAGCCTCGTCCACACCGCTATCAATTCTAAATGTTAAAATTTATTCACTTCTCCACTTTATATAACAGAAAGTCAGGGATATTATAGAAGAACCACAATATATATCTATAATAACAAATTGAGCCTGAATGATTATAATAGTGCCTAAATTGTTTGCATACCTCTTGAATATATTCTCTTAAATCTATATTGTAGGTAAAATTCTATTTATTTTTAAAAACTTAATGACTTCGTGAAATTATGGTCATGAGATAACAGTTTATCTAAAATTATAATTTTCAAAAATATAATATATTATAAATACTATTATTGAAACGAAATAGTGTTTCCTTCTAATGGATATATGCACAGTCATGGAACTAAAAATTGACAAAACATTTCAAATTATTTATTTGCACAAAATAGACTTGATTGTAGATTGAATATAATTTAGCGTATATATTATAATATCACCCAAAAACTACTTGAGATCCTTATTTATAGGGAAAACAAATAAATGGCATACAGCGAGAGGAAGGGTGCCAGGTGTTTTAAGTGTCACACCGTGAAAGGTTAAAGAAGGCACGTGGCGTTCGTCCGAAGTGGAGCAGTGCTGCACGTTCAATGTTGTATCAGCCTGAGAAAGAGCTGTTGGCTTCAATCACGTATATAATATACCACGATATACCTATAGAATACCTCAGAACAATGAGTTATATACGCTGAACATAATATCGATGTTGTTAAACTAATCTATAATATATTTTATCGCATGGCCCCGGCTCAAACCTTTTGCAAATGTGGACACAATGAAATCAAAATCAAACAAAAACTTGAGTCGACATTTATTTTCTCTGGAATACATGCGACACCTGTATCTGACGTGCTGCACGAGTCACCATATTATCTCCTCGGGGTAACCGTTCAATCAAAGGGGACGCTCAGATAAGTATTTATCTATGGGCAAAACGTGCAAACCCAGGACACAAAGATGCCGCTCTCTAAAGGTGCTCAAGCGAGTTCAAGCCATCGACTTCGTCGCACCTGGAGGCTTCATGGCTGATTAGACTTGACGTATCACTGTTCTCCCACTTACTATATCTCCCCTTCACGCTATAGACCACCCGTCATGCAGGAATAGTGGCAAAACCATCCAGATAATCAAATTCTTGCTCAAATTAGATTAATTGCAATTTACGGGGAAAGCTCAATCAAATAAGAAAATAAGTTTTTAATGCCTTCCTCCCAAAAGATGAATGATGATTGATATAAAAATATCTACTCAAAGATAATTTAAAAAGGAATTTATACCAAACCAAATACTTTCATTTTATATATCAATTTATTGATTGTTAAAAAGGATTATTTTTGAATCTACAATACATATATTGTATATTTTATAAGCAATGTAAATGGAACTGTAAAAATTGTAAATGCATTCAGAATTTATTTGACAATTTTCCACCGCAATGTGTTTACTTTTTCTTTATTGTCTTACACAATGCACATGCGACGGCCACACGAAAGAAATGGCAGGTGTATAGTATAACTATAATATACGTTATAAATGAAAATTCTTATACACTCCCCCTCCAACTCCTTTGTTAGTGTACGTCTGAGTCCAATAATTTACCTATATATATGCACATATAGTAAAATGAAGAATGCATTTCTGCAATGCCTCTCAAATATATACACACTTCAGGGATCTTTTGTTTTAAGGGATTTCAGAACACTTTGAGCACGCATTTCTTCGCTTCAAGTTTTTATATATTCTAGGTGTATAAACAAAAGTAATATACAGGGAAGTGATTACATTGCAGCCCAACTCCAAATCAACAGCATTTGTTTATACAATGGAATGGAGGGATTTGGGTAAATGACTTCAAGTATATATAATCTATAATAGTATAATGTGTTTCTAGGTTATATATACTGCTACACCTATATTTTATATTATATAATGAAAGACGAAACAGTCAAGAAATTATAAATGTAAAGATTTCAAACGTTGAAGAGCCCTGTGTATATATAGTTAAACTTTCTCGCAAAAGGAATACCGCTTGTGTGAATGCTTATATTCAGGAGGTATTTTACTATTGAGACAAAGAATACACCGTTGGAGGCATGCACACGTAACTTCGCTATTTTATTGTATGTGCAGAGACAATCTTCTCCGCATAAGCGAACAATTTTGTCACAATTTTGTTCATATTTATATTTGCCCATGTGAATTATACATGTATATAATATGGATTGAACATGTAACGTTGTTTTAGATAAAGACCCATTATGTTGCATAGGTATGTAAACTAAAAACTAGGTGTATATGCACACTGTTTGTATATTATATATATATATACCTATATCAGTTTATATCATATATAGCTATATTGAAAAATAACACAACTTTGAATTAACCCACGATAAAAAACAGTCAACAACTAAAAAATTTAGTCAATACAATTATGATATACTATATAATTCAGTTAGAAATCAACAAATAAAAATAGCCTACTGATAAAAATGAAATTCAAACTATAATTTATAAAAAATATATATAGTGGAAAAGAACCGTGATATCGAGTATAATTAAAAGCAAATCGAAAATTTCCAATAAAAATAAATTATTCAAATGATTTTGCGATTTTATGTATAACAATAAAATGAATTAAAAAATAACTAAATTAAAATATGAAATTGTATTATATTAATTTGAAAATTATAATGACACGATGAATAATAAATTAGATTCATTTTTAAGATGATGACTACAATGAAAATTAATTATTTTCAGATAGTATTATAGACAAATTACAAAAACACTACAAGTAAAAAGAATCGATGTGATTAAAATTTTATAAAAATATTTTATTAATCATTTATAACATAAAATTTCAACTTTTACAAGCAGCAACATTTTTTCAGAAAAAAGGTTAAACTGTGTGTGTATATATGTATGTGAACTTAATATGTGTATTAACGTAAATACACATTAATTAATCCAAAATATTAATGAGTTCTATTTATAACATGTAAAAATTGTTAATTTTCAAATATTTTGATTAAACATTATCAATCTTGACATAAATATGCACACCCATATAGTCGTCCTAAATATAAGTTGTTGTATATATATATACATTCCTCACATTGAATTTATTGATTTCCACTATAAACAAAAAAGGAACGATCGAGTTTTCTGTATTGAAACGAAATTATTCCCAAAGCATTGCTAGATGAACGAGTCACCGATCTAAATAACTTGTTTTTGTGATAAATGATTAGATTTGGACGGCTGCCTTGTGTGTATATGAAGAAGTCTTTATATTGGGACCCCGAGTCTATACCTATCAATGATTCCCACAGGCATATAAAAATAAGCGAATAATATAAATGTATTAATATATAGAGAGAAAGAAATGAGAAATTACAATTAAAATTATGAGAAGTGATTTTGAATTTGTCAATAAGGTATTAAATTTAAGAAAACAATTATAAAATATATACAAAATTTAACATCATATATTATCATACTATTTATACGAATACAATTATTGATTTTATATAACATTTTGTGTAAAACTTATTAACGCACACAGTAATTTTATACTCTTAATGAAGGTAGCCAGTGTAGAAAAAGACGCCCAATAATGGCGCCTATATATAATGCTCTTTTAGGGTCGAGATATTTTAGTAAGGGATTAATCCTTCTGATCCTTTTTTGGGTACAGCCCTGAAAAGGTCACTGCAGAATAAACAATTTTAAAATTTAAATTTCAAAAATTTTGTTCGCAAATTAATATAATTTTGAAATATATTGACATCGTTTTAATATGAATATAATTACTGATTACGAACAGATAAAGATATTTTTTATAAAATAAATTTGGCACGTGTTTATATCTATTTTGTTTCTATATAATTTATACATTATAGATATTATTAAAAACTATAATATAACAGAAATTTGAAATATAGCAGAAATATAGCAGAAATAATGAAAATATGATCACATTTTAACAAAAAATAACAACTTCTGACATAATTTTACAGTATACTGTTGATATCGTAATAATAGTTATCTAGATCTGCAACCTTAATTAAATTGTCTCCGAAAAAACTGGCAAAAAGACAAAATTGGTTGACCAAATCGATCAATATATCTTTGCACAAGTTCTTTTAATTTTATACATATAATATGAGTCTTTATTGTCGTATATACTAGTATATTTATAACAATTATATGTTTTCTGGAGAATTGTTTATTTAAGTCAATTTAATTTAATCCATTTTCTATTGATTTGTCCGTTTTTATATCGGACGTATGTCTTACGTATATAAAGAGTATATAATAATAGTTTGCCAGTCTAGTGAAGTTATTTACGATATCTATGGTTTTTACTACCTTATATTTAAACAAACTTTTTAAATACATAGTAATAAGTTATTCATATATAGTGTTTTATTCCTTTTATTATAGTAACTCCAAATTTTATAAAAAGATTTATGATGTATAAAATTTTAAAAAAATTATGTTCATACTGTATAATAATTATAAGTGTGCGGACTCCAAGTTAGAACAACATTTTTAAAATATGAATGGACCATTCTTTAAACTAAATATAAAGGTGTATTTCCCAGACTATATATATAAATACTTAAAATCCCAAGTTGTTCAAAAATTCTTTAGATTTTGATTCTATGATGGTTCTTTAAAAATATTCAAGGTATACATTTTACAACATTTTATCTTTGTACCCAAAATAATTACTGTTTTTATCCAATAAAGCAACTTGAGAACAATCTTCATATTACGATTTACTAAACAAAGCTTTAGGAAATCTCTCTGTCAGACATATATGGAATAAATCTAACAATTTATCTAATTTTCGAAGGCTGGCCAGCTTTCGGGATAAAAGGTGCCTCTTCCCTTGATTTATTCCTGGGCTTGTCATGGTTCAAGAAAATGGTAGAAAACTGCTATAAGAAATGTCCCACTGGAATTATGCTGCAGAGCAATATTATTATAGCTTTCCGTTGACTTGAACCCCGAGAAATCCAGCGAATCGCGAAATTTCCCAATCAGTTGGACTAATATAAGAACTGTCTTTTGGATAGAATTGTATGAAATAACTCACCTATGACAATATACGTGTCATTTTTAGCTACTCAAAGTGCTGTGTGCATATTATATACTTCATATAGGTAGGAATCCTCCTTCACGGTGGATTGAGGTTGAGTCGTTTGGGGTTAGACTTCCTGACAGTTGTGTATATTATTTGTGCAGCTAATAGGTGTGTATGTCAAGAACTACCTATATAATATAACCACACTCAGATATTTTATATAGTGAGGTCTACGGACTTTATTGATTGTTTTCTTCAATATATATAGGAGGTTGTTTTGGTGTATTATTTTGTGATAAGGCGCAGTTTTACGGGAACTGATAAGGCTGATGAAGGCGTTTAATTTTTAGGTAATATTATAAAACATTACTATATGTGGAGTACGACATTAAAATTTTATTAATTAAATTTTAAAAAATTAATTTAATTTAATAAAATTTAAATTTTGTTTCCTTATTATTTTAATTAAATTATTTAAGAATTTAAAATTAATCTCTTATAGTCAAGAAACAAATTAAATATAAATGATTTAAATTACCTGATTTCTTGGGGTTCTTTTGTTTTCTGCGTCCCCCAGCAGTTGACTTCCAATCTTCAAGTTCCATTATTAAAGACAAACTGTCCTGAAGCTGTGACGATTTGAATGGAGACTGAAAGAGTTGCACCACATTCGGAA
This sequence comes from Vannuccia rotundouncinata, assembly GCA_034780395.1. Classification (NCBI taxonomy): domain Eukaryota; kingdom Metazoa; phylum Platyhelminthes; order Proseriata; family Coelogynoporidae; genus Vannuccia; species Vannuccia rotundouncinata. Next base: position 29,947 of record JAUZNC010046991.1, on the reverse strand, counting down.
ATGTAATCGAATGAATACTGAGAGATTTACGATGTTTGCATTATACCTATAATTTCTAGTAATAACGCAATCTATAGAAGCTACAGTTGAATTTGCTGAAGAGTAAAGAGGTACTATACTATGGCGTATTATTATAGTTAATTTGCGGAGGTCACAAATGAATTCTCCATACCGAAAAGGAGGGAATATATGTGGAGAGAAGAGAGTACCGGATATATAATGAGGATAGTTCCATCTGCCAGTTAGCGCAATCTAATTTAATACTTACATTGTCAAACGACGAGGGAGAAATTAGTTATAAAATGTATATAGATAGAGCGGAGAGAGCATGTGAGCTTATTCATGTATGGATTATTATTTTATCGTATTCAGAATTCGTGGGTTGCAATAAGTTTGCACGTTGAATGTAATCGTTCTGTCGAGGAACATTCTAAATTACTTTTCGTTTTATATATTCGATGTGGAGCCCCAATTTAAAGGTCGTATATGTACAGGGAGAACATATAATTACATTTTAGTGTGCTTCTGTTTGCTATAGACAATTAACGGGCCTTCCTACCGGAATAATGTCATACAACTATATTCACCGCTTGTTGGCTCCCGAGATGGCCATCTAATTTTTCTCTGTCGTAATTTCTGACAATGAACAAGGGTTTTTCCCAACATACCGGAAGGAACAGAATATTATTTATAATGATTATAAGTGTAATATCTGTAATAATTGAATATTCGACTCAAGCTGTTATACTATAAATTCTCAGTAAAATGTATAATACGTCAAAGCATACCTATTTGTGTAATTTTAGTTAATATACAAATCATTAATCAAACTTTTTTTTTTATAATTTTCATATAATATATCTGCCACACATAATATTATTATAAGTTGATGCAGCATCCTATATTTGTAAATGAATTAATCTCGATAGCAACTATAAAAATATAAAAACTAACTATTTAATTACTCTATATACTGTTATAATGATGTCAATTTCATTAAGTCAGAATTTTTTTATATATATTGATGTATATAATTAAATTAACATATTAAGGGTTATTATCGTAAAACTTTCAATTTTAATATTATTGCAAAGCAATTAAATACTTGAACACAAATGCATTACTTGATATATGTGATATTTATGTGTATTTTATGAACATATATAAATCGTATATAAACATATTTGGTGGAAAGATGAAATACGTGTGAACGCAGAAATATTATACATGAATATTTAATTAAACTTTGTTAATCTTGTGGTAAATTTAAGAGCTATATATTAATACCTTTGCCTATAATATCATGTATATTATTGATTGAAAAAAAGTGGGAACATATAATGCATATTTCATGTTATAAATAGTTTTTTTTAAATGAATGAAAATATTAGATTTAAACAATAATAAAATTAATTAATGAGGGTGGATTTTGTCAATTTTATTTTAAGAGAAATTAACATTGTTTGATCAATTAGACTTTTAAAAAAAGTATTCATAATGTTATCCAAAAACGTTATAGTGGGTTACTATATAATTTAAATAATTAATCTAAATTTAATCAACAGTACACAAATTCAAACTCACCAAAACGTACTGTTTTTGATTTTTCCAGATATACAGAACCACAGCAGAAAATATTATTTGAAAAACTTCACTCGTTTTGTTAATACAATGTTATTAAATATATTAAATATCCACGTTAATGATGCATCAGTAGGTTGATTAGAAAAGCGCTGTATTTATATACCAAAGCATATGTTCGATTAAGCCCTCTCTATGTATATTATATTCAAAACAAAGGCAGTGACATACCACAAAATTGTGTTTATACCTATATACAAATTGGGGATTTTTCCTATTGTGCAGGGTAAAGACAATCACAAACATACTGAACTTCATATTGGATGTCAAAAGAGGAGACATTTCAGGAATACTCATGTACAGGAGTGAACATATATTTCTTTATATATACAATACTTTATATGACCTGTGAGATTTAAGCAAGTATAATAAAATGGGCAAAATATCGAAAATTTACGGTAAGAGAAGGAACAGCTGGTCTACCTGCATGTATTCCTCACTTCTTGATAAAGCCATACACAATTGTGAAAATGAGGCCCTCCAAAATACTGGTGGAAGACTTCCCCAGTTTTCCTAAGCTGATTTGAAACTCAAAATCAACGTGATATTGGTAGCGGTAGGTATATCATAAACGGTGACTTCCAATGGAATAACTTGGCTTATTGTGTATAAATTGGAGACTCACTTTATGAATAAATGTACAATTGCATTGACACAATCAGTGAAAAAAGTACCGTGGTTTAAAATCGTTTTTGAAATAAATATATAAATGAATAAATGTTCAAATTAAACATGTAGTCGCAGCAATAAAACTGTCAAAAAACGATCAAAATCTTTGAAACAGATGTTCTTCAGGTAAGGAGAAGGTATCAGGAGTATGTACTTTCAGAGACACGTCAATTCCTTCCAAATGTTCAACTTCCACTCAAAAAGTTAATTTTCTACTATACTGAATGTACGGCCGTTTTAAGCGCATTCTATATGGTTGATCCCGCTCTTTTTCTGCGATAAAAACAAGGTGATTTCTGATAGGTGTACAGGCCAGCGGAATATCGATGACGGAATGTCTGTGGCAAACTGCTGGGAGTTAGGCATGAAACAAAAACGTGGATTTAGGTTTTCTGGTGGCTCAGGAAGTAAAGACGAGCAAATGAATGAGGGAAGGAACGGAACTGCAGTCGGGAGAAAACCAGGTTGGTTCCTCTACGAAAGGAATAAAACTGATCTCTCTGTCTCTCTGTGAAACTCTCCCCATTTCTCCTACATACAAATACAGACAATTAAGAAAAGCTATAGAAACTTGAACAGCCTGGCTGGATATTTCGAATTCATAAAATGACAGCTGAAAAAGCTGGTCGAGTTTCATGGTTCTTTAGTGTTATATAAAATCAAGATTGGAAGAAACTTGGGTGTCTTAATACATACATACCTTCCTTTATTATTTCTATTTAACTCTATAGAGAGATTGATATAGCTGTGAATGAGATGAAATTATAAATTACATTACCCCAATGACAGGACAAACCTAAGCCAAGACAACTGAACACTTCTCAAAATTAAAACTTCATTTCTTCCATGTTTCTTTGCGAGCAGATTCCTCGGTTATACCTAGCAAATTATTCCCAATTTCTGTAAATTTAAATTTCCAATTCGAAGTCAAAAGTAAGGAGACAAGATTTCACCCCGCATGTATGTGTCCATTTTGAATTTTTTCTAAATCCTCAACGACAGTAGTAGAAATTAATTTTGGCAGTCGCATGAGGGGGAGTTTTATCGTTTCTTAAGTTTCATCTCTTGGATCGCACTTAAGCCACACCTCTATAAAATTGTTCACAATATATAATACTGGAAAAACAAATGAAATTTAAAAATTTTCTTAAATCCAAATTTAGGCTGACTGACAACTTTTGCTTCGCTATTTCTATACAGAGATTTGTATACTTGTCTGTTTTTTTATTGCTATGGTTTTCATCATAAAGACTTCAGAGGGAGAATTTATAGTGGGGTTGCTTCATCAACATTTATTTGAGGAAACCCGAGAGAGTTGAATAAGAGTTGCCGAGATAATCTCAACACGGTTCTACAAGAAACAAATGGAAAACTTATGTTTTTATTTTTATCTTCAGAATGTAAGCCTACCTCCATATTGAAAAAATAGATTCAACGAATTTCACACGATTTCTGGGAACATTCACTCAGAATTTGGGTTTAATTTATAGGTGGGTGTACAAAAACGTTAATCGAAAATGAGTAGGATACTAATAAAATTGCTTTATCTTTTAATTTCTAACATTTATTGATTTTAAGGGATTTATCGAAAAAAAATCTTTTTATAAAAAACTATATTACTTAGAATAACAACAGTTATTTATTTAATCAATTCAAATATATGGACAGATTGAACCAATTTTCCATTGTACAATTTGTTCGCTGTGCGACTATCCCTAACCGACAATTTTTACTATAATTATACAAAACTTTGTGAGTATATAATAAACGACGATAAGCATGGTTATATCTTTATAAATTTTATTTATTGGAGCATTAGGTATCTATCTATAGGTTCCCTTTACAGGGGTAGCTAGCTACAAATACATTATCTCCCCCCCCCCCACATAAACGTTTCATAAACTATATTTATGATTGAGAAGTGAAGTGAAGTGACAGAAAAGACAAATCTTAATTACCTATTAAAAAACTTTGTAATAAGTTTTAAATTTTTTAAATTAAAAATAAAAATTCTTGAAAATGTCAAATCCCTGAAATTTTAAACAAATATATTGTGACCATAATATAAAGATTCAGGCTCAGACTGTCCAAAATATTAAGAGGGACATATGGCATCCAGAGGAATCATGTGGAGAAGTGCGAGGTTCTATGTAAATGACTAGGTCATACCATGTCCTTACCAGCTCTTACAAGGTCGTACAAGGTCTTACCATGTCGTACCAGGTCGTACAAGGTCATACCATGTCGTACAAGGTCGTATCATGTCGTATTATGTCGTACAATGTCATACCTGTTCGTACTATGTCGTACCATATCGTACAAGGTCGTACAATGTCGTACAAGGTTGTACTATGTCGTACAAGGTCGTACCATGTCATACTATGTCATACCATATCGTACCATGTCGTACCAGGTTGTTCCAGGTCACACCTATCCACGACCTGGTCACTTAAAAACGATAATATTTACATACTAGAACGTCAGTGAATAATGAAATGGCCTGTCTATATTATATATAGGAATGTTTTGAATTAATGTTCATTTAATTGACAGGAACTTGTCTGTGATATGTATTAATAAGGAACTATAAACCTTGAGTTATACCTAAATAATATGATGTCATGTAAATATTTTATGTTTTCAAAAAAACTAAAAACATTCAAATAAATAAATTAAAGTTTGATAAAAAATTATTAAATACTGTTTTGATTTCAATTCATTCTAATTTATTTTAATTATTCACACACAATTATTTTCAATTTTTCTATATATATGAAATATCATTTTGAATATTGCACTTCAAGACACCATTAATGGGAGACCACGTGGAACTTATCTCTGATTTTTATCTTTAAAATAAAGTGTCACTTGACAACAGATATTGATTTTTAGTTTTGGTTTTGATTTTGATTTTGATCACAAAATTGAATTTGAATACAATCGATAAGAGTTTAAGTTGAACAATTTTTGCAATAATTTTTATAATGTATTTTATTATTTGTTAATTTCTATTGATGGACGACATTATGGTGCACAAACTTCATGGAGCGTTTATTATTGAGATTCAATCTGATCAGCTGAGATCAATTATTGTGATATCAAGATGACATCTATGTTAAAAGGTAAATTTATAATAACAAAAATACTATTACTAAACTGAATAATCGAATATATTGATGGTTTTATTATATCCAATATTGTTTATACATTTATACTTCTATAATAAAATGGCGCAGCGTATAATCCCTTTTATTCAGATCGAATAATCGATGAAGCTCTCTAGACAATACTAAAATATCATCATATTTACAAGACGCACAAAAAAATATAATTAAAATTTTGATTTGATTTGATTTGAAAATTTTTTATATGATATAACGAAATGGGTCTTCAAAGGTGAAGAGTTATCATTTTAGAAAATGCTGTTTTATTGATGAAAATTATAAAGTAGCTATTTATAAATATATATCAAATCATTAAATTTATACTATTTTTAAAGTTTGAATATTTAATATTTTTCATAAAATTATTTACATAAATGGTATTAATATTGTATGAAACAAAATAAATATCGATTATAAAATAAAATTGTTATAAATATCTTATTTTTTGGACATGCAACTTAGAACCAAATAAAGATGTGCATATCTCGATTTGAAAAAAAATATTTTATAAAATATGTTCAAAAAGGATCAGTTAATTTGTTTTAACTAAAATAAAAACTAATAATTTGTGATAAAAGCATAATTAAAAATTTAATGAAGGTTTTTAAAAGCCCTAAGAAATTGAAGAAATTCTTAATTCTTATTAATTATTTTTTGGTCAATTCAATCTTCAACTTGTAAAATTTAAATATATTTAATATTTCATACTGTTAATATTTCATAACATTTAATACTTTTTTCATAGTATTCATTATTAAAGTAACATTAAAAAATACAGATTTTAACATTTTACAACCAATATTTTACAACCAATAGCAATTAAAATTGTTATATTATTCGTTATAAATATATACAAATATTATTTTTTCAATTTTAGAACAAATATCATTTAAACATTTTAAACATGATAAAAACGTTTAAATTGTGTGTGTATACATACTACTTACCAAAGGATATAATAGCAACTTGTATACAAAGTATATACATTTATGTATTTCATAACAAAATATTCAGTAAAAAACGTATTCTAAGGAATATATAAAAATATAAAAACAAAAAGGCAATAAAAAATTTTGATTAGAATTATTAAAGTTCTAGAAAATCACAAAAACAAAGAATGCACGAATATACCTACTATACTACTACCTTAACGAGACATTCGACAACCGGAGAGATTTGGACAGATCTGTTTCGTTATATGTTGTATTCTCATCAACAGACCATCTTGACTTTCACAAATGCTCATAAAACTTCCAAAATAATTAATGAATAAACCATTTTCTCCTTTTGAGATAATATCCTGATATTCGCGAAGGTTCTGATCGGTTGAGTCGAAAATGGAGTGAAAAAATTCTGTCCAGATCTTTTCCGGTGGGGAGACATGTCTCATAGTAGTATATCTGAATGAATTTCTTGTTTTATTGGTTCCTTGAGTTATTTCATTTGAATTTAGAAATAATGGAAAAAACTGGCAATTATTATAGATTCACATTGTTATATGTAAGTAATAATTATTTCTAAAAGAAAATAAGCGTCTTTAAAACTCACCATTATATAATCACACACACTTATAATTCATATTCTCTAACAAAATAAGCGAAAAACAATAACACCATAAATTATCAATAGTTAAAGACACAACTGTCTTAGGGTATTCTGTTACACTTATTAATGTGGACTGCATCGTTTGCACTAATTGCGGAAATAATCTGAGCTTTAATCACAGACTATGTATTAACAATAACGAGTATAATTTATCAATTAGATCGCCAGTTATATACCTAGTAAACAATAATTATAATTTTATGAGGCCTATTTCATAATAAATACAGCCATACCTGCATTAACATATAGAATACATCCGTATTCATCAAGGTGTCATAGGTGCTTGTATAAGTGACGTGTGTATATGCTCTTCGAGTTAATTTATAAACGGAACATATAGTAGGACAGGATACGAAAGAACCTGGTATAAGGTAGTGTTATGTCCGCGTACAAATAATTAGAATTACCTTACAGCTTATACGTTTACAGTTAGTTAATTATATAAGCTCATGTTTATAACATGTCAAATTATGTGGAGTACGTACGTTGTTCTAATTTCAATCCTAAGACAATTTACTTAAAATTATTATTGAATATTCTTAGCACATTTCAACGTGGAAATAAACATAAAAGTATAATATAACATACAATATAATCCTCATGCAAATTAAGGTGGGTTCTTAATTTTCTGCAAACAATGTATACGCACGATAGTGTTGTCTTCATATACGTATAAGCAGTATAAACACGCAAACATGTTATAATAGACTTCGTTTTCTTCCACAAAGTAAATTCTTAGTCAAAAATTATAGGTGAGGTGGGTGTCTTCCACGCAGGAAAGAATAATACCGACACTGCTTCCAGTGTTTATACCTATAATATGCAATGTATAGAAGAAGTTGTGAGCACACTGCATGGGGTCAGACTGACTATAATAAGATATATACCGCCGGTAAATACGTTTATCGATTGGGCAATGATTTCGTCGACTACTCCGAATACCTGTGTAAGAAGGGGAAGTGAGTAAGAACAAACATAAGAGCGCATTCTGTATGGCATTGCTTAATTATAGAAAAATTGAGTAGGTAGAAACTCAGACAAGGAAGCACTTAATACCTTATGGCTAATCTTTGCACACAATGTACATTTCCAATTCAACAGCTTATAAAAATTCTAAAAACAGAAATTTCACAGATAAATTTCCAAGCTTATATTGGTTTTTGGTTATTTATTCATTAATACATTAATACCTATACATAATTAAATAGTAAAACAAATCTATAATATAAGGCAGAGTGTGGCAGGGTCTATAACAAATAATTTTAAAAGATCCATAACAAACAATTTGTTTATACATCGTTAAATGTCGGGAAAATGTACAAGATTTGAATTTTATGAACTTTATTTTAAAATTATATTTTTAAAAATGTTAATATGAAAAAAGAAAATGTGTTATGCTTATGTTATTAGATAAACATTGTTATATATTTAAGTACATTTTTTCAATAATTATTTAATAATATTATTTATATTAGAAATAATACCACGTGGTATGTTTATGAGCAAGAATAAAGAAACAAATATTAAATTGTTATTATTAGCTATTATTGTACTTTTGTGAGGCTGTAATGTATTATAGTTTGTTTGTGAGCTTTTTAATTATAAAATAATAAAAAAAATTAGTTAATAATTAAATTCAATTTGTTCTTTTTAAAAAATTACATCGGTTCTAAATTTAATAATTATATTTTTTAAACAACTGAAATAAAATATATTTGAAAACGCAGAACGCAAATCCTTATATCATTTTAAAGAACTATCGTTCCTATTGTAAGATCCTATGTTCGTAAGTTCGTAAGATTGTAAGATCCTAAGTTCGCAAGTTCGAATAAGATTGTAAAATCCTAAGTTCGCAAGTTCGAATAAGATTGTAAAATCCTAAGTTAGCAAGTTCGTAAAATTGTAAGATCTTATAAGTTCGTAAGATTGTAAGATCCTATGTTCGTAAGTTCGTAAGATTGTAAGATCATAAGTTCGCAAGTTCGAATAAGATTGTAAAATCCTAAGTTCGCAAGTTCGAATAAGATTGTAAAATCCTAAGTTAGC
>JAUZNC010046991.1:4441-18662 GCA_034780395.1 Vannuccia rotundouncinata | reverse complement strand
CTATAACAAAACCTATAACAGTTCAACTAACAAAACCTATAACAGTTCAACTAACAAAACCTATAACAGTTCAACTAACAAAACTTATAGTTGTTCAACGATTAAAAAAAAATTGAAAATATTCTGTTAAACAATCAATTTATTTATTTTAAATGACGTAATACATTGCATCAGTATATATATATATATAACATATTTGGTTTCTTGTTGTATTCTTGCTTATTATTTATTTATTTTTTGAGATTACTATCATTACAGCATTACATCATTAGATTATATACAGCATTACTATATCAATACAGGATGTACAATTATTTCACTTTTTTCGTAATTTATTATAATTTTAATCATATAGATATAATTCAAACCTATTTGCAACGTGAACTCATGTTTATTCATGTATCATGAGTGTATGCAGGGGGGGGGGGTTCGGAAAGATCGTACGACCCCCACCCAAACAAATCAAAAAGGTCCCAACTTACGGCAAAAGAATATAATTTTCATAATTTTTTAATTTAATAATATTGCATATTTTCAGAATTTCATTGAAAAAAAGTACAAAAATGATGATTAGGACTCCCCTCCCACCCCTGAAAAAATCCTGGATACACCCCTGTGTATATGTATCTAAAGTTTTAAGGTTTAAAATAATGTTTTTTAAAGAGTTTTAATTATCAGTTATTTACGTGCTTGTTTTAAGCGAAACTTTGTCTAAATAGTTTGTGATTAAAACTTAAAATTCAAGAAATGTAAACTATTTAAACACAATAATTTAATAGGTTATATATTCATTTATGCGTATATAAATATATATAAGCTTGAACATTTATAAAGTCTTGTTGAATAATTAAACGTATCCAAAATGACTGACTATGGCTGGCCAAGGGCACTTTATACTTTGATCACATCACAATCCGCTAGAGGATTTCCCCTTCTCTGTACACAGCACAGCTACAACAGCATGGAAAGCAAACGCCTTGCATCAATTCCATCTACGATTTACGACTAAACTCAGCGAACGCACACGCAAACACAACCGAGCCATTTCGGTACAACCAGTTCTTCTTCAAGTGTGTGCGTCTTTCCAACAGTGTAATCCTGTTCCCCTTGTGACACTTGGAATTGCAATTCTCTCGCTCAATCCAGCTCTCAGCAAATGGTAATTTTATCTCCAACGCAATGCTCTCGTGGGGAAAGGAACTTCACTGAGTAAATATAGGCGGAGAGGATTCAGGTAAAATTTGCTGACAAACAATTGACAACTCTAGTACAAGGCTAACAACTGGAAGAAGATTAGGTTCCCCAATTTTGTGGAACAATCTAGACCTAATGATTGCCCATTTCCTCCGGTTAAGTGGTGCAGGGACAAACCCACCTATATTATAATGGCCCGAATAAACGATAATTACGACAGCTCTTTCAAAGAGAAATTCTCCGAACTTCGATAAGACCATTATAGGCAGAAGTATAAAATATATTTTCGAGTATATAATTTAGAAGATAAAATAAGATGACGTCTGTATATAATAAAAGCTACATATAGTTGGTTATATAATGGGCAACCACTATTCGGTATTACAAATGGTTACTTTCTCAATCTTTTCGATGTAATCAATCATTTATTAATTGACCATTCAGTCAGATGGAGTCTTATGTGTTTAGATAAATATATATATAAAGAAAGCAAAAGACAAGAAAACATAAAAATAACTCGCCTGCCACATCCTAAAAATGACTAAACCAGAACAAATTGGCCGTGCCATGCATGCAGACTCTGGATTCTATATAACTCGCCCCGCACCTTTTTGACTACTATTTTCTTCTCTTATGGTGATGAAAATCCTTTTCTCAGGAATCTTTGGTTCCTCCCACTTTCCTTTCCTGTCTTCTAAATAGCAAAGCCTTAATCGTCAGGCCACTTCTTCTACCAATCAAGCTGTCATTGTTGAGCACACTTGAAGGCTAAGATGTGTAGACTATTTTATAAAAAAGTAGAAAAGCAGGAAAAAGACCTTTTCCATTTATAGCTGGCAGGGGAGAAACCCAAAACTTCTTATCCCTTCCTTTAAACGCATGACCCAGGCAGCAGAACTAATGCCACACGACTTTTAAGCGCTGTTTTCCCCATGATTATCAGCTGCAACCATTGTCAAACATACACAACTCGTTAATACTATTTTAGTATTAGTTGTGTCCTTATACGATAATATTATTATGGAAGAGACAATTTGCCTTGTTTCATATGCGCACAAATATATCTTCCGCCCCTTCCTATATAATATCTAATATGTCTCATTTTCTCCTGCGCATTGCAATCGTTTTCTCCAATCTATAGATAAATTTTCGGAGGATTGGCGCTGTAATTACACCCTAAATTACCTTGGAGCAACGTCAGACCTGAAGCCACTTCCACATCGTTAGGAAATTTCAGTCAAATTGCTTATTGCCTTCCCTCCGACGATTATAAAATAGCATCCAAGTCGATTTGCGGTAAGCTCGCGCTTTTTCTACCCACATATATTACATGTCCCTGTGCTTGATCGAATGGCTATATTATAGTTGACCCACCAAAGAATATCTCCTAGTGAAAATCCAGTCCTCGCGCCTCTTCCAGAACCATCTGTTCGGAGGTTTCTATCCCAGCATCACCAACAATAATATTCTAGAGAGGTAGATTTGTACACTCAAAATATCCTCCTCAATATTCGATATTTTTAAAGAAGTGGTACACCACCCCCCTCGCTCAACCATAGATTTTTACCATTGTTATTCCTACTTATATTTTGCTAACTCGATTAACTTATACGTGTGCTTGTTTGAAGAACAGGCCATTGGGTTTTAGCTTCGACATTACCAAATTATCTGTAGGGGATGAGATAATTCTTTTGGGAAAAGGTTGGAGTTTCATTTGACAGTTAATATTATTAAGCTGAACGGCCGATATCAAAATTATCGAAGCGTGTTGACTAACTCTCTATAAATTGACTCAATATATAAAAGAAACATTGCGAAAAATAACTTCTAAGGTGTATCATTAGTTTGCCTCTAGCCTTTTCTAAAGAATATTTTTTTTGTTTTTATAAATCAACATATCATATAAAACATAGAAGTCCCAAGTGGAATTTGGATATTAAAAATGAAAATTGGTTAGACAATATTGTTCAGTTTATATTTTAAGAAAAATAAGTAAAATATAACACCACTCAACTAATCGAACTTAATATTATAATTCGTATTTAAGTTAATTTAGCTGTCACACAGTAAATATAATTACACAACAATTTAGTTGGTTTTATATACAATAAGAAATATGTCAAATCTCTTTTGACATAAATGTAATCTAAATTATTTAAAAACGATTTGAAGTTGATGGCTTTTAATATATAATAAATATATTATAGCTTTAATTATATCTCTAGTGTTGTTCTTGACTTTTTTTAGGAAACAAAGCAATAAAATGGACGTGTCTCGCTGAATTCCGAGTTCTAATAAGAAAATGCTAGATGACACCTTCGCAATCAGAAAGGCGGCGTTGACGAGGAAGGAATTGAGGAAACGTCAGACAGACCCAACTGCCAACTTATCTCCAAGAGGGAAATATTATAATACAGAAAAATAACGAAGGGATTCTTCTCGTCGAAAAGCTTAGGATATATTTGGATGATGGGGGTGGGGGTGGGGGGGCTTGTAAAAAATAGATGGAGACAACTTGAACAAAACTAGCCCGATTATCAGGCGAAAGGCGGGGAGGATATAGAAGTAAATCCCTCGAAGCTTGGCATCTAGCTAGGCACGCCCGCCTTACCTTGAAGGCGGATAATCTTATTAGCATTCGTTCTGACAGTTTGCCGTTTATAATAATTCCCGCAATCCCTCCTCCACCTATATGCCTCGACCAATTCCCGCGCAAACAATCGAGTCCATCCATAATAACGAGAGGGGCTCATCTTGGGGAATTCTCCTTGAGCATCACCTTAATCAAAGCGAAATTGCTTGGGCAAGTTTTACACGGAGGGGAGTGGGAAAGGGGCATAGGCGTTTTACAGAGATAAACCCACAGTCAAATCTAATTTTCCTGGTTAATTTCTTACCTCTATTCTCTTGTTCTCAGAGTTATAGATGTTGTGTATAGAAGACCAGCCGACCTAAATCTGTCCACAAACAGAAAATATTATAAAAGCAATTGGGACAATTGAAGAATAGGCCAAAGAAGGGAAATTAAGGTGCTTCAATTCCTGTTTTTTTATATAATGTATCTTTTTTCTTATCGTTTTTATCTGTTTCCTTTACTACGTTAAAGTATTGATACGAAGTTCCCTAATGTTCCCAATTTATTTGCCTCATGAATTGTAATCGGATACAATTTCTTTCGCTTCATATTTTAAAATATGAGAGATTTCTGTATTAATTGCTGGCTAGATAATTAATTGAAACCGGGACTGTGTGATAAAAAATTATAATTGAATTATTAAATTAGCAGAGAAAAGAAAACAAAATTATTTGCAATAATTAAATTCAGACAGGGATTGGATCAGTTTACTAAAAAGGAAAAATTCTCAAGTTCGTTCTAACAACAGGATTATTTACAGAAATCAAATACAACTTAAGAATATTATCAATATTTTTTTATTTGAGCAGAAGCAAACTAAAAGTAAATGAACTTTACAAACTGTTTAATTATGACAAATACTAAATTTATAAATAATCTCGATAATTGTTTAATAAATTGTATAAATATTAAATTTTTGTAAAACAATTATATTAAATTAAATTTTACTACTAACTTTTGAAGTAGCAGTATACCAAACATATTATTAATTTTATAGAATTTAGTTTTTTATTTTGTTGTACCATATTAAACCGGTTTTTGATTGATTCAACATGACTTCTGCTATTTCTTTCTGAGTTATTACACATGGTGAAAATGATTGACATCTCTTGAGGACCGTTCCCCACACATTGCTTCCTTGTATTAACATAGTAATTTTTATTTGGTATTGTATGAAATTAATAATATACTTAACAAATTATATATCTTCGCTATCAGTCCTAAACACTGTACCACCTAGATGATGGACATTGAGGTCGTGAACCAATATGTTTTCCAATATACCCACTGTTCCGAAACTTAGTATTCTTACTAAGGTCCTACAAAACTTGCAATTCCTAATATTACCGATAGGTTCCAATTAGGTTCCAATTAGGTTCCAATTAGGTTGTAGCAAGAATCCTAGAACTTTATATTCACGATAGCCTTAAGTATTTTATTTTTTGATAGTATATGTTTTCAAGTCCATTAATCTGTAGTTCTTTGTAATAGAACTGCGCAATTTCCCAACGTACTCTACAAATAGGTCATTTAATGTTTTCGATTAATCGAGGTTGTTTATGATAACCGAAATATAACCCGTTTTGGTTATATAAAAATAACGGCAGCTCTATATGATAACCGTCTGAAAGTCAAATTTTACGGTTATATTAAACAACCCTGTTATCATAACCTAAAACATAAAATCACCTCGGTTATGTTGGGTTAAGTATAGATTCTCGATTAACTTAACCCAAATCGGTTTAAATATCCAAGTAAGCTGCAATTTCTTCCAAATAAACAACCGGATTATGTTAACGGCGCTATCGGAGTTTAGAATCAACTTTTCCTCCTTCCTATCCTTTACATTCTAATTTTAAAAAATGCCTGGTTAACCTAAATTTTCAAATGTCATACGGTATTGATGATAGAGTACGTTTAAGGTACTCATTGGTACTTATACTGTATAAAAAATTAAACATTTAATTAATTATCTAAGATATTCATTGTTGTATAGTGAAAAGGTCTTATTTACAGTAAATGTTCATAGAATATTTTGTAGCTGCCATATAGTAAAAAAATATTTGGGAAAAAGCCTAAATAAAAAAAGCCTCTTTTTTATATTACTATAGTAAAAAAAATAAGTCTTATTTTAAAGCTGTACTATTTTAACGCCTCTCTAAAGCTTTAAAATTTAAACCTTTTAAAAATTTATAGATTGCTTGTCCATGCGGACAGGTACATTTTTTACTATGTGTGCCAATATATTCATTAATTTATATAAATAGACAGCTAAAATTATAAGGAGCAAGTAAAAATCCTACTAGGACAGGTACAAAAATTATACGGGCAAGTGATAGCAAAATCCTTATTTCGTGCACTGACCTTTCCATGTTAATTCAAATATATATATATATATAACAGCCCCGGCGGAAGGTAATTTTGATTGGTCGGGCCATTTAAGAAAAGCATCAATTTTTTACAATAAATCATATATTGTTGTTTTCATTTAATAATAACAACAATAATGATATGGACATACTAAAAGTCTCAAAAAATCAGGACTTGCCTTCATCCTTAAAATTACAAAAATTCAAAAATGGTCGCCAATTTACTCATAAAATTACAATAAAATTGCAAATAATTGGAAAAACGATTTGGAATTGGATTTGGAAAAATTAGTAAGAAAAAAAATTTTATTAATCTGAAATTTTAAAAAATGCTCACTAATCACAGCCAAAAATTTGGGAAATAATTTTCAGATTTTTCAATGGCCTATAAACCAGCCTTCACTGACCTCGATGTATTTGTCTATCCACACATACAAAAAATCAATTATAGTTGGTAAACTTTCACAGAAAATCCAAATTGAATTTTTTGTTATACCTGTAATAAATGTTAAAAATACTGACGTTTTTTTAAAAAAAAATAATTTCCTCAATCGTCAATTAAAAGAACCAGACAACCGATTGTATATCTATGACTACCAACTGATCCTCCAGGATCTTTGGGGGGAGGGGGGGTTACGGGGTTACGTTGCGCCACAGGTATCTTCCCCATGATAAGAAGAATCTGTCCAACTACTAAAACATCCAACCCTCTAATACTAGCGAACAGGAACGAACGAAGCAATGGTTTTTGAAAAAATATGAAATGACTGCTTTAGTAACATACAAATCTGACAGAAAAATATTTTACAATAAATTATATGAAAAAAACTATTTTAATTTTTTCCCTAGTCTGGTCTCAATAAACGTTCAAATAAGGATGTCCTAAGGTTAATTCTATTTTCATTTTGGCCTAAGCCCTGTATATTTATAAAATCTACACCAAAGCTCCGATTAAGCTGAAATTCGGGCTGTGGACTTATAATGCAATTCTAAATCCAAATGCAGTGCTCTTTTTTTCTAAATTTTTACCGCCCCTTAACCCTAAAACAGGTTTTTGGACATAAAACCCTAAAAAAAAACGGTTTAGAAAAATTATTTTGGAATCGTTTAGTTTTCCCTAATGACACAAACACCCATATCTGACTCAAAATTTTCGACTTTCGACCTTCGACATTGGGATAGTGAATATAAACATTTTCACTACCGGGCTATGGCTAATATATTTCAATAAAAAAAATGCTATATAATAACTATAAATGTAATTGAGCACAGAATCGGATTCTACATACAATGGAAGCATATAAAAAATAGGTTAGTGGGGTCCGCTTGTACACCTCTTTTTGAAAACGTGTACTTTTCCAACCCTAGCTACGATCAGTTAATAGCTCTTGTATATCTTTTATATGTTTAAAATTCATAGTAATTTGTACACACTTATAAAAAAGAAATTTGTACAAATAAGAAAGCAATATTTTAAAGAATTCATATATAAATATGAATTCTTTAAAATATTGCTTTCTTATTTGTTAAGATTTTTGTTTAGATTTGTTTACCTTTCCATATAAATGATTTTTCCTTTATAAATATTAAAAAGATAGGTATAAGTAAATTGAGTTACAAATGCAACATTTTAAATCGAAATAGGGTACAAAATAACATGAATATATAGCTCGATACATTTTTTTCATTTTCGGCTTCATTGCTTCAAGTAAAATTAAATACTTAATTAATTATTTTGGCAATATTAATAAATATTGTAAGAATTCAAGAAGTGACCGTTTAGAAAAATTTTATGTAAATATTGAGGTGATCCAAACTATTGTGATATATTAACAACTTTAAATTTTATTATTATAGTTGATCAAATATAAGATCACATAATTTTTGGTACCTACATATTTACTTTCAAGTCATAAAAATTGTTATTTTCAAAATTAAATCCGATCTCGGTGGGGTTATTGTTTTAGAAAAACCATTATCTTAAGTGACTCAAACTACTGTTATATATTTCAAAATTAATATTCCACTATAATAACAGTCGATCAGACATATGATCGGAAAAATGTTGGTACCAGCATGTCTTGATAAGAAATTTTATTTTCAAACTTGAATTTGATTTTGACGAGATAGTGGTAAAATCAGATTTTCAATCATATTTTGACGAGTTAGTAATATTATAAACACCACTATCCTAAAGCGTCCGAAACTACTGTTATATATTTCCAAATTACTATTTGATTGTAACAGTTCGAATACATTTTGACATTAGAATACGTTTTAGGCTCCACAAATATTATCAAAATTGATATCGCCGTAAATGCTCTATTTATACCAGGGTCTATAAAATCACAAAAGTATGAATTTAAATATTTTTTTCATATATATACATATTTTTGATTGATTAAATTACAATTTGTCCTGAATAATTATTACTTTACCAGTAGGCATAATATAAAAACACTGGAGATCATTAATTTTGTTCAAAAAATATAATTTCGCCTTATACGTCGGAAAACGACTTAAATATATGCTCATATTGATATAACTATAAAATAATTCGTAGATTTTCCCAATTTTTTTACCATTTAAATAATATTTACAACCTTTAAATATTTGGTATAAAACTTTTTCCCATTCATGTTATGAATTATTAAATAAAATAATTGAAATTTTCATTGTGATCGAACATTATAATTGATATACATATATATATTTACATATAAATGTGATTTGAACGTGAAATATTATTAATGCATTATATAGACAAATTTTTAATGACAAAAAAATAATAAATATAGCTAATATAGATAATAAAATATAGATAATAACAAATATATTTATTTTAAACAATAATTTGTTTTGATTTAGATTTAGATTTAGATTGTAAAAAGTGTTAGCTTATTGTTAGATTTACGATGATCCTTGACGAAATTATTATTCTTCATAAAATACTATATTGAATATTAAATTATCTAAAATAAAACGATTGAAACAAAAAATATATAAAAGATTTTACAAATTAAACGTTTTGTTTTACTTAATAAATATAATAACATTTCTGTTACTAATAGTTATAAAGAAAACCAAAAATTTAATTTAATAGAAATTTACGAACGATGGCTCTTCCTCCAAAACAAGCTGGCCTCGAAATAGCTGGTTGTAATTATGTAGCAAATGATTTGATATGGTAATAATTGTATTTATCAAGAATCGAATATTTTTTTGTTATATTTCACAAATTTTAATTTAAAAAACACTTAGCATTTGATATGCTTTTATAATGAATTTGAAATGAAATACAATTAAAAAAAACACATTTAAAATAAAAAAAATATATTAAATGATAAAATTAACACTTTATACCTTTTTTTAGACCAATTACATTAATTCATAATATAATATAAGTTGTAAGTGGTAACATAAATACTATTAGTGATAGGGCAAACCTATGTTTTTTATCATTGGCAATTATGCACTCAACTTTTTAGGCATTTTATATCTGTTAATATATAAAATTGGGCACTACATGCCAATGACCTTGGCAATAATTACTATAGAAAGATATTAGGCATAGGGTCTTACAAAAGGGCACTCAATTTTTATAAAATTTATCTTATTGAAAATAAACATTAATATGATAAATTATGTGATAAAGATATATTTCTTATATGATAATGTTATATTATCAGTGCAGTATGTTCATAGATATTTCACTTATATTTAGCATTGGTATAAGACACTATATGAAAAATGTATGTATATTAAAATTAAAGAATTTTAAATTGTATAGTCTTTATTCTCCACATCTGTCTATCTATATCAGAAAATATTATTTTGAAATGAAACTAACATCCATTTTATTAATGGAAAGGACACTTTCATATTTTTAAAGTGCCCCTCTTCCTTTTGACTATGGCCCTGAGGCAAACTTATAATTTGGTGGCATAAATGATAAATTCTGTATATTTTTTTTAAATTAATACCATAAAATAACTAAAATTTATAAGCAAAAAAAATATATATTTTGAAAGTAAAAGGCTAATAACATCATCTAATTTGGCTATACAGACAAAAAGATAATATATTATAAATGTAAAAATTTCATTTAAAAAATAAAAAATATTTAATTACTTTTTTAAGTTAAATTAATTAATATATATTTAGTGCCACTAAACTAAAGATTTAAATAAGTAATACCATATATTTACAATTTTTGCTGTCAAACTATAGACAGTTACCTATCATATATCCTACTTCTTACCTATTAATTAATTAAACACTTTATATATATGAACATAGTATCTATTATGGTGATACTTCCAGTTTTCTGTGTCTACCATACTTACTATACATCACTTACATACTTATACTTTTGGCAAGAATTAAAAATTAATTTTGAAAATATTTGGTTTTTCAAAAATTAAAATCACTTATTGAGCACTTAAAAAGATTTTTTTTAAATACTGTGATGAGGGTTAATGAGAATTATAGACATTACAGTATAACTACAACTAGATCTGCAATCTAAAAATTATTAACTTTCATGTTAGGTAAAACACTTCAAATTGATCAATCAAATTAAAATATTCTTTTATTAGAGATTAATGAATTAAACAAAGATTTTTTTGGAATATTGTATATATTCAGGGTGTTTAAAAAGTAATGCACAATTTAGAAGTATATATATATATGCATCTACTATATTTGATGTATCTATTGTACAATTTATATGTTTTTTTTTTAATGTAGCTGGGAGGAAGTCAGAGTATGTGGATCAATTGCATTGGCGATAGCACCTTGAAAGTCATCATCTTTCTTTTATAGACTTGGATGACCAGATTTCATGCTGTCTTTTACGGACCCTGTTGCTTCAAATTTGTGGACTAGGCAGATAATGGAAGAATGACTTGGTTGTGGATGATTAAATGATTCAGAATTGTTAATTGTAGTTGCACTTGCATTACTTCCATGTTGATAATAATGCTTAACTGCAGCAATTCTTTCATTCAATGAAAACTGTACAGCAGCCAAGATTGCAAACCAAAATAAATAAACTGACAAAGCAGATAGCAAACAGCTGACAAAATTTGAAATTCATGTTTGAAATCTTTTCCTAACAATTGATAATTCATTAGTAATTAATGTATATGTAGATATCAAATATAAAACCATAGATTTTATAGATGAAGAAAAATTGTGCATTAAGAAAATTGTGCATTACTTTTCCACCACCCTGTATATATTGTTAAATTTATTTTTTAATAAAACATTAAATAAAAAAAATTAAGAAATTCCTCTTGACTAATTATTATTTAATTATTAGATAAATCAATTATACATACTTTTTTTCTCTTTACATATATTATAATAATATTTTATATTATATCAATGAGCAATATTTTCATTTGAGATTATTTTCTACATTTAATTATAATATTGTTATTTCAATTATTCAGTTTAAATTGCCAAATAACTATACCATTTTTTATAACATAATAGGATTAAATATGTATAGTATAATATATTAAAAGTCTATACCTGTCATCATAATTTATTAGAAATATTATTTAGGAAAAACAAAATAATATTCAGTTAAATAAATATACATATGCACATCCATAAAAATAGTATATCATATTTAAAACATAACATTCTTCAGATAATTGACACATTTATTTTTTAAAATGAGAAGAGCTACTGAGCAAACAACATAATATAGATGGAAGTTCCAATGTCTGATGAATATTTTCCCATAAATTCTTGTTTATCAGAATTTTGTTTATAATGTACAAAATTATGACCTTTTATGATCTTAATTATCAAATAAAAATGTCATTTATATTCATATCAAAAATTACTTTTATAACCTTAAAGCAGAGATAAATATCAAAATAAATTATGTCTGTATTTATGGGATTTTAATCCATTGTATATAAATCTATGACTTTATAAGCAAATTTGCTTAGTGAAATGTTGTTGTACCTTTTTATAACATAGGTTCAGTTTGAAATGTTTAAGAAATTACAATTTTTTAAATTAGTTGCCTATAGTAGAATCAAAAAAATTATAATAAAGGAAAAAATGCGTCCTATGTTATCTCACATAATGTATACAGTATAAAGATTTGTAATTTTTATAAAATTAGTTCATTTACATTCCAATAATTGTTATTACTGTTTTTATCTGTTAGTGTTATATATAATTATAACCTTAATACAATATAGTAGATTATTTCCCATACTATTCCAAAAAGAAAATTTTTCTTTAAAAAACATTAAACACATACACTAGTAATTAAAGCCACATTGTACTGTAATACCCATATATAAATAATCGATCCTTACTAAAAATCTTACTAAAAAAATGTATTATAACATCCTAATATTAACTTTTCCATTTAAAAAAATTTAATTTTTTGATAAAAATATTTATTTAATATTATTATATAGAAGTTATTAGAATGTTCAAAGGTTGTTTTTTAGTATTGGATTTCTCTATTTTTCTTTTTGAGAATTTGTTCTATATATGATAAGACAGAGTGGTGATTATCCAAGAGTGGTGGAAACGTTTGGTTAAGATATTTTACCAGTAGGAATAATAATTTTGTATATATATTTAAGAGAGCAGTAGTCTAATAGTGTAATGATGCAAGGCTGTCAAGGAAATAATAAAGTAATGCTGTCATGATTTAAATCTTTGAGGTTTGACATAATATAATTTAAATTTATAGTGTTATGATTGCTGAAGATTAAGTAAATTTTCACCACATGTTGCCCACATGAATCTTATTTAGTGAATCTTGTTTGTAAATTATTAGAACAAGAAGTTCAATATAATATTTTTTCTCTAATTGTTGAAGAATTAAATCATATGATATATTGCATGAAATTAATTTGTATTTGAGTAAATTAAACATTTGAGTCATATGAATGGGATAAAATAATTAATTATTGTAAAAGCAGTGACACTGTTTCAAAAACTCAGTATCACTATTCTTAACAAATTTAGATTTTTTCAAACTTATTATTAAGTTGTCTTTAAATAATTCATTTATTCTGAATAAATGGATATTATAATGTAATAAATTAAAGAAGTTCGTGGATGGTATTCTGATCGCTTTAACTTATTATTATTTAGTGTTTTAAGTCTGACATTTAATTAAATTAAATTTTCATCAAACATTAAAGATATAATTTTTTATATTTAATAATAAATTTATTTATTTCAGTTCATTGAAATATTAATGTACTGTACAGATTATTTAATAAAACTTTTCATTAAAACATGTTTTAAATATTTTTTTTTTTTAATTGTTATTATATTTATTCATAATATTGAGTAAATAATAAAAATTGTAGAAAATTTGCAAGCCAAGAAAATTATGAATCAATAGAGCATTATATGTTTCATATCTTTTTCATTTAATTTTCTCAATTTACAGATATATTATTATTGCTTTCAGGAAAGGCCACTGTGATAATGAACGTTCCCAAAACAGAAGCTGGCATGGTAATTGGGGATTTCTAACACAACCATACAAAGAGGTAAGCAGTTTAATCACAGAAGCAATCCTTTGAATTTATTTAAATAGATTAAATGTGTGTTAAGATTAATAATTTGTTACTAATTTTCTTTCTAAATAAAAAAGAAGTGAACCTAGAATCGTTTCATTATATTTAGGTACTTTATGCCCATTTGTAGGTATTTAATTTGGCCAAGGGGACCGATATGGTATTGAAAATAATAAAGAAAAGTTCAATTTATAAAATTAGATTAGTGCAACTAATATAAATTAAACAATGTGTAAGAAATTGCTCAAGATTACTAAAGGCATGTGTCCTTCTTCAGTAGTGAAACTTAAAATAAATATATTATATAATTTTCTATTTTTTTTAACATAACTTCCTTTATGCTACTTACATTTAGAAGTATTATCTACAATATTTATTTAATTATTGGTTTTTCAAATCATATCTGTTTTAACTAATAGTTTGAATTATAAAATATGGTCATTACAAATGTA
>JAUZNC010046980.1:1903-16156 GCA_034780395.1 Vannuccia rotundouncinata | reverse complement strand
ATTTCATTAAAAATTGATTAAAATTCATAATAATAATATTGACATATTGGTTTTTCAAGCAATAATGTTTAAATTTGTGGGCGGCTAACGCCGCCCTTAAATTTAAACATTATTGCCCTCAAAACCAATATATTAATCCTATATTGATAAATTACATTCAACAAATAGAGACCCTGACATATTTATTATTTAATTGATTCTAAGGGTTTCGTTTTAGAGCACATTTTATTGATTATATAAATACTACGATAGTTTTTTAAAACCATTTAAAATTATTTTATTACAATATATTTTCATATAATAATTAAAAATATAATAATTTTATTTGATTATCTACTTCTTTATTACATAAATTGTCGACATTACGTATGTTTACGTTTACGTTTAAGTTTTAATATTAATTATAAGGTATGTATCATATTAATATATAATTCTAATAATTTTAAATAATTAAAATCAAAATTTGTATCATAGATATATAGTTAGCTTAATGTTTATATTAAATAGTAATGACTATACTATTATTTGAAATATGTGATGAAATATGTGATGAAATAGTAATCAAAAGATGAAGTTATTTTGATAAAGTGTTCCAGCCTAAATCTTTGTTAATATTAGGCTGTTTTTTATTAATTTGCATTGCTTCTCTAATGAGACGATCAAGGTTATAGTCCCTTGCACGGATGCTGCGGCGGTGTGATGAATGAATGAATGAATGAATGTAATGAATGCTGGCGGGGTTATTTCAATAGTGGCATGATAATTTTGGAAATGTCCCGCAATTTCTTATAAATTAATATCTCTTCTTTCTGTTGTTCTTTAATTCCTGTAGGTATGTTGGTTTTTCCAATGTATTTATGTTGACGTTGTGTACATGTTAATTCATATATTATATTTTTCTTGTAGCATATTTCACTTTTAAGTGGACATTGTTTTTGATTGCATTTTTGAGGTTGTATCTGTGTTTTGGAGAGCTTTTCTTGTATTGTTATGTAGGGTGTAAATATTGGTGTTAGTGATAATTTTTTTGATCGAATAAGGTTTTTAATTTCTGTGGATATAAATGATATAAATTATAATTTCTGTTATAGGATCTTGAGAATGCAATCATTTTGTATTTTGTTTTTAAATATTATAGTTGGTTCTTTTTGTTTATATTTTGTACAGATAGCCTCATAGTGTTCATTAGTTCTTCTTAATAGAATCGGTATGATTTTGGTATTAGAGTTATAAATATATGTAACATTAGTTTTAATATTTAAAGGTTCAAAAATAGATTTGTCGATTTAGACAGTTTTCAAGGATCATTGACATAATATGCCATTTATGGGTAGAACCCCTTTCTTGAGTGTTATGTAATAGAAAATTGACTATTTATGCTTTCTTGATTTCCAATAAAATAATGGTGTATATGTTTTTTTTTATTTCTGATTTAACTAAATGTTTCCATTCATGTATTGGTATACCAGTATTAATATTAATTGAATATAAGAGGCAAACGTGGCCATCTCTCTTACTTCTGTTAATTGCATTCACAAGATCCCATTTATAAATAACGAACAATCCACACAAATTAAAAATCTTATTCGATCAAAAAAATTATCACTAACACCAATATTTACACGCTACATAACAATACAAGAAAAGCTCTCAAAAAAACACATACAACATGCAATCAAAAACAATGTCCACTCAAAAGTGAAATATGCTACAGGAAAAATATAATATATGAAATTAACATGTACACAATGTCAACATAATGAACACCAAAGAGCAACAGAAAGAGGAGATATTAAATTATCAGCAATAGAGGAAAATTTCAAAAATTATCATGCCACTATTGAAATACCCTCGCCAGCATTCATTACATGAATAATAAATCCTATCATTAGAGAAAAATGCAAATTAATAAAAACAAGCCTAATAAACAGAGATTTAGGCTGGAACACTTTATAAAAAAAACTTTATCTTTTGGTTCTATCTCATCACATATTTCAATAATTATATAATCATTACTATTTAATATAAGCATTTAGCTAATTATATATCCAAAGATATTGAACTAGATGATAAGTAAACATAACAAATTGAACTAGTTTCGGTATTTCATTTGGCAGGCAAAAAGGCATGGTTTCAAGTTGGGTCGTATATGGTTGTACCAACCGTGCTACTAAAGAGAACTACCAAAAGGGAATTTCTCTTCATAGGTAAATAAAAATGCTTCTAAATTTGACATCTTAATACGATATACTATCAAAGATAATTTAATTGTATGTTGTAATTCACTTAAAAATATGATTATCTAGGATGATTTTTCTATAATAAAGTATATTTTTGTAATGTGTATACATGTCTACATATTTTTCTGCTAATGATTTTCCTATCATGCTTTAATGATGTACATTGTACATGAAGCAGAAAATTTTACTTTAATTTTATGAGAAATATATAGTAGTAGTATTTAAGTAAACAAATAATTAGGTGGATTATACATTTTTATGTAGCAACGCATTTTAAATCTTTAAAAATTAAATTAATTTTAATACAAAACTAATTAACTCATTAAATGTACATTTTGAAGCTATCAAATAATTAGCCTCCCATTACTGTAAATTGCGATTATGTCTGATTTTTGTAAAATAATTTATTTTACTTATCGTAGTACCGATTTGGTTCTCTTATCTTGCGTATAGCCGTCTACTTTTCTGGTCCCTTCTTGAAAATATCTATATTGTAATATATTTTAACTACTAAAATACAGTTTTAAAATATTAATATAATATTAATAAAATATTATTTTTTTATATAATACATTCTACATTTGAATTAATAAGCTTTTTGTAATTAACGTTTATTTGTAAAGAATTAAAAGTAACGATTTAATATTTTTTTTCCCCAACCGACGTTATAATTTGAAAGTACCTATAACCACCAGTGAAAGACATTTCTTCTAACAACTATGACTCTAATTCAAGTCAAATGTGAGTTAAAATAGGCCACAAACAAATCTAAAAGAGATGATCTCGTTGTGGGTTCGATTCAGTTTAGTGGCTAAAATTTTGTTAGTTCTAACTGATTCTAACGAACAAAAGGTTTTCATATTTTAAGACTATTTAATGGCTCAGTAAAAGTGTTTCGCATTGCTATGTGATACGAATGCAATTCACTTTTAATTAATGTTTATCTTTATATAGCGAGCAGAATAAACATAGTTTCGAATTGCTTTAACATTTTAGTAAGTTGCATCTATATGGTAATTTCTAAAACTTCTTTTTAAAGTAACTGTTATATTCAACTCATAGACGTTCTTAGTTTTATAGTGCACGCACTAAAGCCATTTAGTATAGTAGTAAGATTCACGTGCACTTCAATTGACACGTTTTTAGTAAATATAAGATGCGCTCCTTGACTAATATTACTATTTAATATGTACAGAGTCATCATGGTTTAAAAAGATGTTTCAACTTCAGCTCTGCTTTCGGGAAAATGCGCAGGATCGAAGCTAGATGTCTGGAAAGCGTTGATCGGATGTTTCTGTAGCATGGCAAATTTGACGTCGTATTTTCATCATCATTGTCATCATGCAACATTTCTCAATAAAGGCATTTTATCGGAAGTAAGGGGTTCCCTTTCGCTTCTTGCTTTGCTGCTTTTTTTCCTTTTTGACCAATATCTCCGATGGATTTGGAAGATGTTCGAGAATGGGAAACTTTCACCTTCAGGCAGTTGATCAAACATTAATTAATTAATTCAGGCATTAATTAAACTATGCACCCTTGTTCCACATAGTACACATCTCCACCATGTTTTTTCTGTTAGAGTTTTGTTCATATACCCGTTAAAAGTACCCGTTAAAAGCTAAAATTCGTCCGCCTCGTTGAGATCTGATAAATTCCATTGCAAGCTGAAACAATTATGAGTAAATTCAACAAGACCATGATATATGTATCTCAATTTCTATTGCGTATTGAGCTCTAAACACAATTTTTTGATTTAATGTCCGTATAGTTTTTCTGTGAATCGAAAAAGCTTTTCATATTTTTCCTACTGTTACGTCATAGCGGTTAATACTAATTGTTCTAGTGAAGTCGCTAGTGGAATTATCGTTAAATGTCAGACAAAAGCACCAACATTTTTTTATAGACATTTTTGATCATAGAGAACAAAAAAATCCCATTCTCAAAATAAATTGACTTTTGGATCAATACAAAATGGCTGGCTATTTGGCGTTTTTTATGAAAAAAAAAGTATATTTTACATTT
Organism: Vannuccia rotundouncinata; assembly: GCA_034780395.1. NCBI lineage: Eukaryota > Metazoa > Platyhelminthes > Proseriata > Coelogynoporidae > Vannuccia > Vannuccia rotundouncinata. Next base: position 11,894 of record JAUZNC010046980.1, on the reverse strand, counting down.
AATGGTATAGTGCATACACAACATATTAGAACATAAAACCAAGCATAATGACTATTATAAACTATATTTTACTTTTATTTAATTTAAAATATATTATTATAGTATAAAATGAGTGAAACATATGTTCAAAATCAATAAATAGTGGAACAACATCGGAACCGTTGTTTTGTACAATTCACATAATTTTATGTAAAATATATTTATGAATTATATTGAAAAAATTTAGTTTTACTATTTATTGAAAAAAATAAGTTTTTACAACCTTTCATTTTCTTAAAATTAGACAAAATACTTCTTAAAAGTGGTATTGGCACAGTGTATATTAGACTGTGTATTTCGTTGAAAATCGCGTATTAACAAAATGCCATTAAGGAGCATGAAAAATACAGTTAAATGACTAGTTTAATTCAATATTACGAAAAATTTGTATATTGGTTTATAAAATATGTATGATTTAATATCATCAACTCAATTTTTCGGTTTTATTATACATTGTGTTTTAATTGACTATACAATGATTTCATATAGTAATGAAAGTTTGCGCCTAAATCAAAATAATAAATTAAAGAAAAAATTTAACTTAGCTCTAAAGATGAAAATAGAAATAGTACTATTAAAATCATGTGATTTATTCGTAAGCAATACATTTTATATTTTTTAAAATTTTTTATATTTTTTATATATTTTTTTAAATTTTAATATAATTTTTACAATCCACACATATGTAATGTATTATTTCTGAATTGATTAATTTTTATAATTACTGATAAATTGAAAAATAATTACAGTGAATTTTCATGGTTCAATCATAATAATATATAATTTATTGATTATGTAATTTAATGTATTATAAATAAATATAGATATTTCTTAGATAGTATTGCATATTTATAAAAATTGTAAAAATTTACACTGAAAAATTAATTAATTAATTCAGAATTCATACTATTTACATGTGTGGATTGTAATAGTTATATTAAAATTCCATATTTTTGTAATAAAAATATATAAAATGTATTGCTTACGTATAAATTACATAATTTTAATAATACTATTTCTATTTTCATCTTTAGAGCTAAGTTAAATTTTTTCTTTAATTTATTATTTCGATTTAGGCGCAAACTTTCATTACTATATGAAATCAATGTATAGTCAATTAAGACACAATGTACAATAAAACCGAAAAATTGAGTTGATGATCTTAAATCCTACATATTTTATAAACCAATATACAAATTTTTTGAAATAATAAATTAAACTAGTCATCTAATTGTATTTATCATGCTCCTTAATGGAATTTTGTTAATACGCGATTTTCAACGCGATTTTCAGTCTAATATACACTGTGCCAATACCACTTTTAAGAAGTATTTTGTCTAATTTTAAGAAAATGGAAGGCTGTAAAAACTTATTTTTTTCAATAAATAGTAAAAATAAGATATATTCAATATAATTCATAAACATATTTTACATAAAATTATGTGAATTGTACAAAATAATGGTTCTGAACGATTTTGAACATATGTTTCATTCATTTTATACAATAATAATATATTTTAAATTAAATAAAAGTAAAATATAGTTTATAATAGTCATTATGCTTGGTTTTATGTTCTAATAGGTTGAACTTTATACTTTTAAATGGTAAATATACTATTTTTTTCATAAAAACCGCAAAATAGGCTGCCATTTTGTCTTGATCCAAAAATTCAATTTATTTTGAGAATGAGATTTTTTTGTTCTTTATGATCAAAAATGTCTATAAAAAAATTGGTGCTTTTGTCCGACATGTAACGATTGTAAGTATTTTTGGCCGTAAGCGAACTCACTATTCGGTGACTGAGCTTCGGCGATATGATACGCAGCCAGTATTTTAAGAAATCACTTCAAAACTATTTTAAATGAAAATCTATGAAATAAAACTGGTTTACACATTCGCGAAATTCAAGATTTACAATAAGGGGACATGGAAATAGTATTATTAGGGGCCGTCGTACGCTTGTACAGAGGAGGGGGATGGTTCGAAAAATGCTAAAATAGGGCTTAAGTTTTGTATACGACAGCCCATAGTTTTGTATCACGACAGCCCCAAATAAATGTCATATAGCATTTTACAATCTCGTTACCGCGAACTGCATCCAGCTTGCCAATAGTAGTGTTCAAACAGACGTGTTTGCCAAATATGACATTGATTTGAATAAATCAATCATTCAGATTACAATATATTATGCAATTACCATTATATGCATTCTAATAACCATTTTCTACTTATTACACAACAAAATGAGTGTGATTTAGCATTAACTGTATTTTTTAACGTAGTGAAGTATCTGCTTAACAAATTATGCAATCATTTTACACTATATGCATAATGGAATGAATTACGAGTATTCATTTTTCAACAAAGAAATGGCCCAGGAAAAACCACCTCGTCGGCAAGTGAACAATGAAGACCGAAAAAGAATAGAGAACTGTTTTGAAAACGGAGAGGATCATTTACTGTTAGCGGACAACCTGAATATCAATAGAGATACGGCGAGAAGCATCATACGGGTCTGGCTAGTAGAAGGGAGAGTTGAGAGAAGGAACCACGGAGGACAGCGGCATATGAGAGTTGATGACGAAATGCTTGAAATAATTTTGCGCATTGCTAGAGATTAAACGATCTTTGGCAAGACCTTATACTTTGGCAAGATTAAACGATCAACTAAGGAAAAAGTTGCTTTTGGTAACAAAATTTGTCATTTGGTAACGAGATTAGATTGCACAATTTGGTATTCTAATTGATTAGTGGTAAACTGAATATTAATTTTGGTAAATTTATGCTTAATTTTAACCATCCGGAAAACGGGATTGTTTTTCATAGTAAGTTGGATGCAGTTCGCGGTAACGAGATTGCAAAATGCTATAAATTATATGTTATGTATATTGTGAAATGTATACTTTATAATATATGAATCATAAATGAATGGTTTCAAAAAATACACAGTATACACAATTTAGACGCACTTTATACATATTTATATCATAATATTGAGTCAAAATTAAAAAAAATTATAAATTTCAATAAATACACATTATACTAAAGGCAACAATGCAATGCATTATGAAAACCACGACAAATCGATCTTTCAATTATACTACGCATTATTTGCTACTAATATGCGAAGCTCAATTATGCTGCTGGCTACGAATTGCGTCACCAAACGAATTCCGTCTTCGTCGGACGGATTACGTTCCGGATAAAATAACCCATTCCGTTCGACGAGGACCGTATTCGTCGGGTGAACGCAATTCGTCACCGACAATGCCAAACGCTATGCAGACATTAGCACTAAACTGCAATATTTTTTGTTTAAGATGTATAGATGCTTACAAAGAGCCATATTTGTATTGTATAAAAATTATTCGTTCCATATTGTACATACGTCAACATAGATAGGTCTGTTGTTATAAAATTTATATTTGTTTGCTTTGATTATTCCGACTATTCGATTGTAGGATTAACCAATTTTAATAATTTTAAATTAAATTATAGCCCGTCCTGTATAGTTTTTTTAATAACATTAACATCATATATGTTTTCAATCAATAACTGCTTCTGCTAAATAATTTCTCTGCTGATATTCACAATTAAATTATTTAATTCATTCAGTAATATTTATAATTAAATGGATTAATATCTTCTAATAATTAGATTTTGAAAATTTTGATAAATAATCGTTCATTTTTCAATATTCAAAGTAAGAATATACTAACATAGTAGTTACCTTTAATACTGATTTCCGTTGTTTTAAATGGCACATCCTCTATTTTATTGTGTATTGCAACTTCGTAATTTGTAGGACAGTTAGCAAGCTCGTCGGTCCAATTGAAATGTATTTCTGAGATAAAACCTTCCGTAGTGAGTTGGAAATCGTGTACATCTAAAAATCACCATTGATATTACTGCTTATTATAGAAACTATAGCGGAATTAGTTTGCTTGTTCAGTGCCGTAATCAGGATTTAATTTTTTTAGGCAGCTGCTTGAAAGCCCCATAGCTGGTTACGGCACTGCTGTTAATTAATTTCGAATCCATTAAATATATAAAATTATCTTTTTCCTTTTTATAAAACTTATGCAAAGTTTTGCTCTAAAAGTTAAGAGTGCTCCATAATCTTGATCTGCATAATTAACTTATGGAGTAATAAAATAAAATTATCTTGTCTACAAAGTATAAGTCAATTATTTGATTTTTCTAACGATTTGAACTCGAATCTTATATAAATTAAATCTCATTCCCATTCAAGTAATATCAAGAACTTATAATTTATTTTGATAAATAATAATACCTCAGGAACAAATTGTTTTGATATCATGTTGTAAATGTCTTCACAAATGCTGTTTTAGTTGTCCGATAGAAGTACATACATTCTAGGTATTACTAGCAATATATTATTAAGTATATTGATAAAATTTATTGATACAAAAACTATCTTAAAGAACGATCCTCTTCTCTTTATAGAAATTTAGAAATTCTCCAAGATACTGTCGTCTTAACTCGTACAGAGGGCCGACATATACAGTTCGTTACGGGGTCAAAACTATATGTATTGTTGTAACTTAAAAATTATATAATATATATATTTGTCTTTTTTAAATTGCAATTATATTATAATATGATTTTAAAGGATTAAAATTTTAGTATTTTTTTATAAACTGTCAAATACTTTGGATAGAAGCACACTCAATCAAAATGTATTCCGACAAAGGTCCCATTGATGCTACTTGATAGACTTTAATAGAAATTTGAATATATGCAGGAAACTGTATAGCTCCCTCATTGTCAGTGATTTCTAAAAATAACAAGAATATAAATTTATGATCTACGTCCTCACATCAAAAATGTTCCCTTCAGAAATAGAAATTTAGCTGTATTTAGCTTTATCTATATCGTTATAGTCTAATGAGCTGGTTATGAAATAAATATTTAAGTCATCAATTAGATTTATTAGTAGAACGTTTTAGAAAATTTATCAATTTAAATTATTAAAAATCCTAAATAATTCTAATTTTACTTTCGTGGGTGGAATTTAATTACAAAATTATGATTTCAAACATAATGAATGAACTCAGAATTTAAAACAATATAGATATATGAATTTATCCTCAGTATTAGATATACACAGGGTGGGCCAAAAGTCACATAGTATGGGTAAAAAGACAATATGTGATAATTAATGTTTTACAATCAAGTATAATTGCAAGTAGGTATATATTTACAGTATAAGAAGTAAATTCAAAATGATAATAACTTATATAAAGTGAATCCAAAGTGAATACGAAGTGAATGTCCAAATTCAAAGAAGATGTTCAAATCGCATCCCATTTTGAACAGTCCAAAGAAGTCGACACAAAAACTGTCCCAGGAGACTGGCATCTCCAGGACTTCAGTGCGACGAATTTTTGAAAATAAATACTTTCATCCATTCTATCCATTACACAGGAATTGCCCAGTGATTATTTTGATCGTCAATCTGAATTCTACAGTTGGTATCAAAATAGCGACCCGTCTCCATTGATCAAGTTCAGTAATGCAGCAATTTTTCATGTTAGTGGCCATGTCAATAGACATAATTGCCAATATTAGGCCACTGACAATCCACATTGGTTTTCGTATACAAATGAACAGCATGATCCACGTGTTATGGTTTGGTACGTGCGCTATCTGGAAAGAAAGATTGATTGGGCGCTATTTCTTTTATCAAAGTGTAACAGGAGAGAACTTGTTTTAAGAAATGCCTGATTCCTATTCATTTATTAGGAAATAGTCATTGAGAAACACTCAAACAATGGTGGTGCCCCATCTGGTTGAAAATGCATTGTGTTCAATTGGACTAGCGCGATGTCGTCCAATCAATCTTTCTTTCCAGATAGCGCACGTACCAAACCATACCACGTGGATCATGCTGTTTATTTGTATACGAAAACCAATGTGGATTTTCAGTGGCCTAATATTGGCAATTATGTCTATTGACATGGCCACTAACATGAAAAATCGCTTTATCACTGAACATGATCAATGGAGACGGGTCGCTATTTTAATACCAACTGTAGAATTCAGATTGACGATCAAAATAATCACTGGGCAATTCCTGTGTAATGGATAGTATGGATGAAAGTATTTATTTTTCAAAATTCGTCGCACTGAAGTCCTGGAGATGCCAGTCTCCTGGGACAGTTTTTGTGTCGACTTCTTTGGACTGTTCAAAATGGGATGCGATTTGAACATCGTCTTTGAATTTGGACATTCACTTCGTATTCACTTTATATAAGTTATTATCCTTTTGGATTTACTTCTTATACTGTAAATAGACCTACTTGCAATTATACTTGATTGTAAAATATTGTAACATATTGTCTTGTTACCCAAACTGTGTGACTTTTGGCCACCCTGTATACATAATTTGCATATTTATTTATTTAATAGCAATAAATATTTTCTTAAATTTTTTATTTTATATAATAATACCTGAAAAATGTTTATGTTACCTGGTTTTCCAACAACCCGTTTTTTAATTACTGTCTTATTACCGTCAGAAATGAAGACATCATATGCAATTGGTTTGAGGCCTCTTGGGTCCCACTCAGCATGATATCCCGTAGGTGTCAAATAGGCATAAATATAAGTTATTGCTAAAATCATTGTAAATAGGAAAATGTTGGTAGACTAATCCTAATAATTAAATAAATAGTTAAATAAAATCCAGTTTTTGAGTTGATGTTTTTTTTTCCAATTAATTTCAATATTAAATAATTAAATAATATAATATATACTTTTTACATTAGAAAAAAAACATTATGTACAAAATTCTTCCATGCGGATATATTTTAAACATATGCAGTATAAGCACTCAATTATTTATAGAAATATTTTTGTAATACTCTCATTTTTTATTTGTAATATATATTTAAACATGTTTATACATTTTCCTTGATCATAATAAATTGTATTATTAGAAAGGAAATTTTAAAATGGAACAAATACGTTTTCTTATGGCCATTAACATAGACAAAAAAAAAGTAATTTTTTATTCTAATAAATTTATTTGGATTTATAAAATGCACTCGTTTTTATTAATGACATTTTCTTGCTAAGTATATTCCTTTCTTGGTGTATTGCTTGGTATACGTTGATATTAATGAAAAGCATATATACTTAATACTTCGAAGCTCAACAACTGAAAGTCAATATCTAAGTTTTAAAGCATTTTACAACTTTTTAATTGACACAAAACGTCTATCAAAGCAAATCTTTTTAAATTCAAGCATAAACAATAAATATGAACATTTTTTACTATTATAGAAGAATCTTATACCTTTCGGACATAATGAAATATCGTTTATCCATTGGGACCAAGCAGTATCGTAAACTGGGGAATGCTTGTCAGGTGTAAACAGACGTACAATAGAAAACTTGTACCAACTGAGGTCCAACCTTTTAAGTATTATCCCATTCGTTTCATGCCCTGTAGAAATTTAAAAAATAAGTCAAAATCAAAAATATACGATTTATCTTTCTGAAAAAGTCATATATAATGATAAATTATACGCATTCTTTTTGTTAAATTGTTTAAAAGTAAAACTTCAACATGAACAATAAAATGTTATATTATAAAAATGTAATCTAGTTGACATTAATTGGAGTGTAGTTTAAATGAAATATAATTTTAATTAATATGGTTATAAATTATTTAAATCATAGATTATCTAAAAGTAGTTTGAAAGGAGTCACTCCCAACCATACCCCCTCCACACCTCTCCATAGTAAATGAATATCCAATGAGAATCGAGTATCATGGTATATAAGGAAGTATATGAGTTGCTGATTTAATTCTCCTTTCTTACGAGCTAGATGACGGTCTTCTCTCCTCCAGTCTTTTTTAATTTTTCACCGCTCTTAATCTCAACCAATAATGCCTGTTTGCGAATATATTATCGAATATATTCCCTAACAAGAATACCCTAACAACCCTGATCTTTCGAGTGAGGACCAACGTGACCACTTGCGGGCCAATATCAATTGGATCGAGTCTGAGGTGCAATCGAAGATGCTGGATTATCTTGAGTCGGACAATGCAATTAAAAATATGCCCAAGACCTATCGAGACATCCTAATGACGAAGCCTGTTCGGCGCCCAACATGTCATCTTGCCAAGGAAATGTACTGGCCAAGATTCCGAGGAACGTGAACGGATTTTCTTGAGACGGAAAAGCTTCCTGTCAATTGGTGGACATGTCGGGACCTGGAAAATATCAATTCATCATCAAATGCTATGGGATTCATTTGGGTGCTTATGGTGATAGCGACTAAATTGCTAGTGTAAATATGCGCCTAGTACAAATATGCTACGAGTCGTCATGATGTGTGCATGATGTCGGACAGTCCTTCAGATGAGGAGGACGCAAATTCATCAACAGCGTCATCGGGAGACTTTGTGAAACCACAGAATGTGGACAAGAAGAAAAAGATTGTGAAGTAAAAGAAGCCAGTTCTTGCGCGAACAACTTCGGAAATCCTCGACATGACTCAGCACATGGAATGAGTGGACGGTACTTGTTTTTATAATATTTTTCCTAGGGTAGATAATAGGCCTAAAGTCATTTCATTTTTCATGTGGGCTGAATGATTTTCACCAATGATCTTAACGAAGCTCAACTGTTCTGTGCAAAGAGTGATCTAAGATTGTCAATTCGTTTTTGATAATTTTTGTCAGCATTTCTCAAATTGTATTATCAATGACCGCGCTACTTTGGAACTAAATGTCAATGCATGAAAATCAAATTGTTTATGATCGTATGTCAACAAACCAAACCCAAACATTAAGAACTTAGATTGATTTTCCTTTGTGTTATTGTGATCGGGATTATAAGTGCGAAGCCAGAATATAACTTCTACATATGTACCAGCACCATTCATTCGTCAGAGCTCTTCTAACAACACAATATTTGAATATTTGAATAATTGTACTTCTTTTTCCATTAAAACAATTTTTAAGGATGACTATCCCTTTAAACATTTTTAAGAATTGTTGTACCCTTTTATATTGCTACGCTTTTGTTATTTATAAATAAAATATTATTACAATCACCTATCTTGTCTTGTATATTTTACCCATTGTCGATGATTAAAGTAAAAAAAATAGAAAATAATTTTTTAAATTGCATATATTATTAATATATAATAATTTTGAAATGTTTGTACTGATAATATATGGGAAAAGATTTCTAACTACTCCTATCATGCGTCTAAATAGAGCAATAATCTGTTTAAAATAATAATTGTCCAACACTGATGTTTCAGATTCTTGAAATCATAATAACATATAAGCTCAAAAGTAAATAAAGGTATGGTGCTGTCTCTATAATACATTTGCCATGCTAACAATTCAAGCAAAAACCAGATAGAGAATAGTTTTAAAATATTTAACAACGCACAATTCAACACACCAACATCACGAAAATCTCTCATACACATTTAAATGTATATACTTCCCAATTATCGCTGTTCAAGAAAATCTATGATTCCTACCATGTTTACATTTTTCCATTTTCTACTTAATTATCTGTATATTTATTGTACATATTCGTACACTAAATTAATAATACACTAATACACTAATTGAATAATTTAGCCCACTTACAACTAAATATTTTTTTGGTAAAATAGCTAATGTTATTATCTTCCGTTTATAAATACGAAATTATTGAAAAAGTTACTATTTGAATGCTCCAATGTTTGTTGATTGGTTGAGGTTAAATGGAACATTGTCACCATTGTGTCAGTGCGGTTTAATATTTATGAAATGAATCATACTATATAGAAAAATAATTAGAAATTCTTACCAATGGTTATAATTTTTGAATTATTGTAAATACGAAATTATTGAAAAAGTTACTATTTGAATGCTCCAATGTTTGTTGATTGGTTGAGGTTAAATGGAACATT
>JAUZNC010046969.1:0-11782 GCA_034780395.1 Vannuccia rotundouncinata | reverse complement strand
ATAATCATGGGACTATAAGTTGAGAAAATGATTTATAAAAATGTTAACTAAACTAATATTTTAAATGAGATAAAAAATTCTAATTAATTAATTCATGAACTATTTATGTATCTAATACAGTTTCTGCAGATCAATCGTTTTCACAACTAAATATGTAAATTTTATCATGTTTATTTAAAAAATTTTAAATCCGTTATAGTTTTATCAAGTATATTTTTATACTTAAATCTTTATTTCTCATAAATTAATTTCCAAAATGTATACAAACTTGTTTCTAATTATTCTTTTTGGTTCGCTAATAGAGAAAATAAATTATATTTGTACACATTTGCTAAATTTACAGAAATCATAATTCATGCGATTTTTATTTCTAAATATAATTTATCGATTTTTAATATACTATCAAATAGTTTACAAAGCCATAAAAGAGCAAAAATAATTAATCTGAATAAGTATATTCTATAATCTCAAGTCTCTAATAATCTTTTTAATATTTCTACAATACTGAATACAATACAATATTCGGCAATACTGAAACAGTCATTCCTAACGCATACAGGGTGTAATTAATTAAAATCACGCTAGGCTTTTATTGGTTTTTTAAACGTTATCGAATATTTCGAACCAAACTTTTTATATAAACTTCAAAAAGTGTAAGAATTAGTTAGTAAGAAGTAATTAGTAAGAAGTAATACTTGGATGAATGACCCCTATTATTAGTACAAATATGAATAGCGAATCAGCACAGCCTATTGCAATGATGTCATGTCAATCTTCGAGTTCCGATATTTGCCAAATGAATCATTAAGCTATGCTATCTCAGTATTTACCCACTTGTTGAACGTTGAATATGAGATAAGCTTACATATCCGCAAATTATGAAATATATATATTAAGGCTCTTACTGTAATGCTTTTCATTTGTATTATACAACACAGATCGTTAATTCGATTTATTTATATATACGAAAAGCATGGAATTATAATTAAGTAATATAATTAAACAATCACAGCAGTTAATGTATCGAATTACTCGAAGTCGAAATAAGCGACGAGTCTGTCGAATTTTTCTACGGCTAGCTGGATTACTTCGCTATCATGTTGTCTCTGTGCCATTTTTCCTGCAGGTTATTCTCTACAGAGGAATTCCCTTGAATACTCTCTCACGACTGTGGGGTAAATTACATCAAATGGAACTGCCAACTTGGTTCCGACCTCACGCTTTTCGTCTCTACATCTGGCTCTATGGCTGCCGGTTGGACGAGGCTTTGAACGAAGACTTGTATCATTACAAAAATTTGAGCGAATTTTTCAGAAGACCTTTGAAGCCACATGTTCGACCGATTCATCCTTTTAGTTCTCTGGTAAGATTATACTGACAACGCTGATTATAATATTTGTATATATAGTCATAGTGGAACTATTTTAAAGAGTTTTATTTCAAAGGGGTATTATTTACTTAACGATATTCAAAAAATGTGTCTAAAATCATAAAATTGTAATTTTGAAAAAATAACTTGTTTAGAAATTCAAATTATTACTTAAATTATATTTTAAACTTTTAAAATAATTATCTGCTAAATCTATGTGATAAATAATTCAAGCGAATAGTTCAATTCGTTAAGAAATACTAACGTCTTATCTAACAGTACAATATTTTATTTGCCTTAATATATATTCATATATCGATTGAAGTTGATCAGAATACAAGCCTCTTGCATTCATATATTTCTTGATTGATCAAAAAATCTTCAAAATCCCTATTATTAATCCAGAGGGACAATCCAATTAGGATTTTTTCTGAATAAATACACATCTAAGACTAACTTTTATAAATATTATGGGTTATATCATTATTTCTATATTGAATGAATAAATTTGTTCAATTCTCTTATTAGTTAAAAATTTAATATTTGATTTTCGAATATATAAATAAATTGTATTTTTAAATTTTCTTAATAATTGTTTACTATATCAAAAATTACTCTCTAATATATTGTAATTTAGTTTTGAAGCGCAGTCGATAAGTGTACTAACATATAAACAATCAAAATTAACACGCGCACAAAGTTATATTCTTATTATACGTGTTTTATTTAAGATAACAAAAGTAAATAACTTTTCTATTTTTTTATTTAAAGCCACTGTTCCAATTTGGCAAATTGTGAATTATAATTGAAAATGTTGAAATGAAGTATAATAGACGAAACACTTATTTGTAAAATATTGACAATATACATCCGTTGGCAAATTGTTGACGAAGCAATCCAATATAAAAGCTCAATGATGCACACACAAGAGCCTTGAACTGAACTATGTCGCATTATTTGTATATACGCTGAATTAGCGATTGCTTCAGAAACGAAATATACAAACGTTTTAGAAATATAGTAAATAAAGTAAATATTTATTGTTATACTCCTTGGATAAATTATTCCGCTAGACTAAATGTTCAACAAATATTAATTAAACAACCAACGGAGTTAAAGTTTCTAAATATTTCATATTCTATAAATTCTGAATTAAAATTTTCCTTTTTTGACAAATATTAAACGGTTTTCTTCTTAATTATAACTACAGCATGGTAAAATAAGTTAATCTTCCTAATATTATTTTCAGTTATTGCTCATAAGGGAAGTTTTTCAGTTTTCATATAAATTTAGTGGTGAATATTCTGTGCAACATATTTTGGGATTGGATCTCAATATGATCTTTGTTGCTCAGTGAACTCATGTACCAATAGCATAAGCCTAATATGTCACGGTTTTGTTCAGTACAACGATCGAAAGACAATAAAATTCAATACGTGATCCACATATGTTACAACTTTTTCCACTTTTCACATAAAGAAAATATTTTAGTATTTACGTCGCAACCTACCGACTCAAATACCCTATATAATTTGCAGAAATGCGTATTTCACCCAACATGGAATGCACTGCAGTATGGCAAATATATTACAATAAATTCAATTTGCAAAAATTTCATAGATTTATTTTACGGAGTTTATTCGATAAATGTGCAGAAATTATATATTACCATGCCTATATATATAACTTTAAAAAGGAAAAAATAAGAATGGAACTTTGATTAATTCTTCTAATTATATTACTCGACATGGAAATTGGATTGGTTGTCAAGTGCTTCAATATCCTTTATTGCGATTATATTTATGAATCAATGGTTATTCTAGATCAGTCCAGTTGACGGCCAGGTGCTCTATTGCGGTCGAGTGGAGGCTGGGCACATGGAACAAGTGAAGGGCGTTCGCTACACCCTCCAGGGATTCCTGGGGCCTGCCTCCTGGCGACACAAGAGCTTCACTGGATCAGGTGGGGACGTCGGCGGACCCTTTCACAGATGTAGCTCCTCCCACACCTTCCAAGATGGACTCAGTGAAGATCATGCCTTTCAAGAGTCGGTCAAACTGCGCACCAACACCGACCTCTACCATTGCGTGCTGTACCTAGCTCCTGGGGATTATCATCGTTTTCATGCCGCGAGCGACTGGAAAGTGAAAATGAGGAGACATTTTCCAGGTGAGTTTTCTTTCTAAGTGACAGTATTTTTTTGGGATTTGTAAGAAAGATTATTTTAGCAAAAGTATTCAGTAACAATTTTTTAAATATTTAGTGTTCATTAGATGTACTACAATTAATATACTAAATATTCATTTTGAATTATTATTTTAAGCTATTATTTTTAGGCTATTGAAAATTTATTAAGATGTGAATGTATAATGAATGAATAAGAAACTTTTTTTTTCATAATTTAATTAAGTAATGAAATTGTTACATAAGTAAAACAACAAAGAATTATACTAAACATATATTGATTAAATAATAGAACAATATTTATAAATACGATGAATTAATGTCTTATTATACAGATCCAATTGAATGTTGTCACATTCTATTTTATAGTTTTAGTGGAGCGGATCGATTTGTAGAACTATTATTATTATCTTGTCTCGAACTGTATATTCGCATAAAGTAATTTGTTCTGATAATTGCATTCGATTACTCTATAAATGGTAGATTATAATCTTAACCATAACTAAACCTAAACTAGTCACCATATATAGAACAGATTTCATGTGTTCTTTGAGATCAATGATAAAAAGATTAAATTCCCCAGTCAGCAATTCAAATAATAGAAGTTAGAATTGTATAATTTCCTTTCTGTTCCCTTACATATCAGGAAAACTTCTGTCTGTCAATCCCCGCGTGGCTAGTTGGGTTCGTGGCTTGTTCTCCTTGAACGAACGCGCGGTCTACTTCGGTGAATGGCAGCATGGCTTCTTCTCCTACACAGCGGTTGGCGCCACAAACGTGGGCAGCATCCGTGTCTTCTCTGATCCCAAACTACAGACCAACACACGCCATCGACAGAGGCCACAGCGGTCCGCGGACAGCCCGACACCACTGAAGTCCTTCTACAAACCAGGCCAATCTCTTTCAACTGCTCAGTCTGCAGCCAAGAAGCGACTGTTTTACGACCGAGTTCTGCAAACTCCACAAGAGGAGGCCACCAATCAAGAATTTAAGCGAGGGGACCTTTTCGGGGAATTCAATTTCGGATCAACGGTCGTACTCATCTTTGAAGCTCCTAAAGATTTCCGCTTTAATGTGTCTCCGCAGCAGAAGGTGAAGTTTGGCCAGTCCCTGGGATCCCTTTTTACCGATGTTCCCAGGTCCATGTCATCAGGTCCGTTCACAACAGTTGGTCTTTCTCCAGAAGAAATTCCAATCGCGATTTAAAGACTATAGGGATTAATTTTATAACGTATATATGGGTTGTGTGACTCTTTCCTCTAATGTAAACAGGTTTCATTTGACTGGTGAAATTAACTTTAGTTTTATGGATTGTACAAATTGTAATTTTATTCATCACTAATGTAGGGGAAAATATTTAAATTTAAAGACAAAATTTGGTTTATAAAGTTCCTAATCTTACATTTTATATTAAAATACTTTTTGTGCTTTTATAATCAATTGTCTTTAAATTTTCTTACCTATGAAAAAAAACAGTTTTCATTAATCTTTCGTTTATGAGCATTTTTGCATTTATTTTCACTTTAAATTCTCATTAGGTAAATCAGAAAATGATTTACCTTGAATCTCCGTGACTAAACCTATTTTTATTTTTGCATAAAATAATTGCATTCTAATAATTTGCTCGAAACAATTAGTCCATTGTACAACACAAAATTTAATATTTAACTAAAAAAAGTTCAGCGAACTTCGTAAAAAAAAGTTTACAATGACTAAAATCCCCCGTTAAAACTGTTTTTTTTTGTTTCACAATACTAAAAATAGTTTTTGATTATGTACCTTTTATAGCTTATTTTTCTATTTATTATGTTTATAGTGTTTTATAGTATATATAGAAATTTGTGAAGATATTGAAATTGTTATAAATGCCAAACTCTATGCCAATCTATTTTGTAAATATATGGTGCTTTCATTCTTATTAGCAGAAATATATTTTAGTTATATACATAAAATGTTACTTTTTTATTTATACAATTACATTTCAGTTACATTAAAACTGCGAAAATAATATAATAGTTACATTGTACGAGGTATTTAAGTAATAAAATGAAATTTGATCATTAAAATTAAAAAATTTTTAGAACGAAATATCTTCCATTAATATGAAAATATTAATCAGCGTAAAGTGTGTTCATTTATCAGTGTATGCATAAAATAAGTAAAACAAGTATATGCATATATGAAATATTAACATTGTTTTAGTTTTCTTGAGTAAGATACATTTGTAAATATTTAAAAGCCATTGAGTATAAAGGTTGGATAATATATAAATAAGTTTAGGGAACAATCTATTGGCTGAAAAGCAAAAATTCTGTATAAAAAGAAAACTATTAAAATTTTGTAATGTTTTATCAAAAGATTTCCTTGTTAAATTTAATAGTTTTTATTGATCGTATTTTTGTTATTGTAGAAGCATTAAGCTGTGAAAACATGTAGTTTTAAATAATTAATTACTTGACAATTTTAGAAAGTAGGTAGGTACTAGGTATACAATAATTTAAAAAATTCTAAAGGCAAAAGCGAAAGTATAAAGATTAAAACTTTGCTCAATTCATAAATATCTTTTCTAGTGTGAATATTAAAAATGTTCAACTTAGTAAATATTAAAAATGTTCAACTTAGTAAATATTAGTCGTAACCGAACTAATTCATTCATTAAAACAAGAAAGTATAAGTCGATATTGTTGTCAGTATTCTCATGGAATCTTTCTATTATTTTTTTTTATTTTGGAATATTTTTGTTATATTTTGGAAAAATTCAGATTTTGTCATAAATATGTGAGAAAAAATATTTAAATGATGCGAATTAATTTAAAATTTATAATTTTTATAAATATTGTTATAATGTCAATTTATCATCAATAAATAAATTTCGTAGAAAGCAACATAACTAATTTCTAACTAATTTCTTTTTACGATTTTATTGTACTTACATTGTACACTACTTTAAAAGTAGTATATATGAAAAAAAAAACAATTATATATAGGTGGTGTTGCTCTTTGATGTTGATTACTTTCATATTAAACATTTGTTTTATAATATATAAAACTTGACTATTTTTCTAAAATTGAAAAAGTATTACCTTTCTTTACGAGGATATCTATTAATACAAGAGAGAACTGATCGAGTTTTAATATATTTCCGAGTATAGAAATTGGGTTTTCCAATGAAGGAACGTAGTTTTTTCATTTTTTACATTGATATTATCAGGCTAATATACTCATATATCGCGATCAAGGTAGATGGTTATTTGAATATTTACAAAAATTCTATGAAATTCTTATATTTCAATGATTAATCTACTTTTTAACATTTTTAAATTTATAATTTTAATAATTCCATCGATTATCAATGTTATACAAATATTAATTTAACAGTTTAGTTTTAGTAAGATAGAAATATTTTTTTCCTATGCATTGATTTAAAAGTTATCTAATTTTCCATATTAATCAATAAAAAATGTGTAAAGAAAAGTAAAAATTATTAGGGAAAAGTAAAAGTTGTACGGAAAAGTAGAACTCTTACATAGATAAAGTTAAGTAGGGAAAAGATAACTTTTTAATCAATGCATAGAAAAAATTATAAATTTGGTTTATTCTATTTAATAGGGTAACATTATGTAAATAGAAAAATCGATAAATACAACATTCAACAAAATTTATTCATTTTAAAACATTCATTCACAATGAAATTCATAAATTAAATTAAATTCAAAACTAAACTAAAGGCAAACTTATCAAATACAGATAATTTTTTAATAATTAAAATTACAAAAACTAAATTCCATATTAAATTTAGTTTGCTGGAATACCACATTCAAACACTGAAACAAGACCAGGTAATAAAGTTATTTTCTGAACGTGAGTATAGTACAGTCTTTGTCTTCTATAATCTGAAATTTTCATATTTTAATCCGAAATAAACAGAACCTTTTTCTGAGACTTTTGCGATAGAAAGACACACATATCATTGATACACTCTGAACAATTGATTCTTTGATTGAATAAAGCTGTCAAGAAATCATGAAATCAAAATAATTTCATTCAAAAAGTATCATCATCTTATCTGTAAAAGACGGTAGCCCTTCAAGTCCTGTCCGGTGATCTTCAACCTCTATGATGGACAATTAATTTTATGTTGCATCTCCTCATTTCGGTAATTCGACATGACGGTTGCAATTATTTAGGTTGGGAAAGTATTTTAAATTTGCCAAATTTAGTATAAAAAAGGACCAATTATATTCAGAAATGACTAATCATCAGGAGTTGTCTAGTAATAAGTAAATTAGTAAATAAGGAATGAAAAATGTGGCTATAAGAGAGTATTCTGAATTTTTATTTGACTTATCATTGATATCAACGGTTTGTGAGCTAAAATATTAATTTTAAATTAAATTAAATTTTTCTTGAATTAATAATTAATATCAAATTTATTAAAAACCTAAATGATCTATATTTTAAAACTTATTGTTATTGAAATTGTTTTTTGTCTGTACTTTTAAATTCACTATGATAATCATACAAATGAATCTTTAAAATACAATTAAACTTTTAAAGCGCCCAATATTTAAAAGCAAACTGTTTCTTCATATACATGTGATAATAATTTTAATTAAATAAAACAAAAGTTAAAATAACTGTAATATTTGTAATAAAAATGAAATATTTGTGATAAATGCAATTATATTTAAGTACATGAAAGCATATTGGGTGATGGGACAGTAACATTTAAGAAATATTGTTCACAATTTATTTACAAACAATCGATGCAGCAATATAGTCATCAAGAAAGAAATTATTTACAGTTTTTTCAAGTTTAAATGAGTTACAGACAGAATTAACGTCCTTTGTGGATGAAAGGGTCACTTTAAAGTTATTATAAAATTATACATTTCTTTGGTGCCTTGCGTTGCTTTAGTAACTTAAAAATATGAATACTCATTTCGCTCCAAAAGTCATCAAACGCTTCAATGGGCACAAGACTCTTTTCATTTGAAAGCATGAAATCGGTCACAACATCATCATAACTATTCTCATGAACAGTAACCGACAGAGTCTCCTCAGCTGACTCTTCTAGTAACGGTATGGTGACCAAATCCTTGTGTCCGATCAGATCTCGCACAATTCGATCTTTTCTCCGTAGTAAATAATTCCATCTGATGATGAGTTTCATGTGGTCATTGCTGCTACACGCTGCTCCATCCAGGCGTCTCAGCTCAATAGCAAGTAGTCGTTGTTCCCGAAGGATACTGTTATACTCGTCCGCTTTAATGTTTAACAATTGATATTCCCCCGAGGAAAGCTCTGAACTTGTCTCCTCTGTTGGAAGAAAAGAGGAACAAGAAGGACACGGCGAAACTTCTTGTGATAAGGGGACGTCTTCTGTTCTGTCATAGTCACTAGTGTCACTTTCGAATAAGACTCGGTTAATGGTTCCAGTATTTTCGCCCTCGTTGCTCGCGTTTAACACGATCTTTCGAAGGTCAGGAGGAGTGCCTGATGTGTCACAGACACTGAAAAATCGAGTGTGAACGTCTTCGAGGAATCGTCGCAATTTTGGGAGATATTCGCTGGTCACTTCGGGGTTCTGTGATTGATCAAAGTCGTGATAAAAAGCCTGAGAAGGAATTAATAGGCGATGACACCACCAGTTATGTCCGGCAGTTTTTTGTTCACCCAGAATACAAACAACCCCAAGATCTGGAACAGCTTGACGCAGATCGCTTCGCTGCCACAGAATCCGACTGTCAAAGTACTTAGAATCACGGTCGATGATCCTGACAGCTTGTCGTAGGTTGACCCTCTCACTCAGCGAGCAGTTGGGCGCAATTAGGGCCAACTGGAAGCGCTGGGCCAGCCCGTGGATAAAGGACCGAAGCCAGGGTCTCAGTACGGCAACCTCCACTTCTTCCTGGCCTGTGTTCCGATTAATTTCTCTAGACAAAACGTGTAGAAGGGTGTGATGATCTGAGGGAACGTCGTGGTGGGAGAATCGTGTCCTGTAAATCAGTATGGAGTCCAAATCAATGATGAGGATTAGTTTACGTGCTGCCAGAGCACTTGGCAGGTCGAGGAAAGTAGAGGCCATTATTGTGGACGATGAAGCCGGCAGAAGGAAGCTTAAGATTTAACAGCAACGATCAACTTTCGGTACACTTAATCTGGTGCATGTAAATAATGTGTTGTGTCAAATGGTCGATCGGTTTATAAGTACTTACACTAGAAACTATAATCAATTATGAACTAAACGAAAATAGGTGATATGCTTACTGTCACGAAGTTGTTAAAGTTTCTATAATAATAAACTTAAAACTTATATCAGAATACACATAAATTGTATAAATTGTAAAAATAACTAAATTTTATTCTCTATTCATGTAAAAAATTGTTTTGACGTAATTCTATTTCTATTATACTAATATCTAAAAATGAAAATTATAGTAACTCCTATCATACAAACGGGTGACCTTGGAAAGTAGTCAAATGTTTCAATTAATATGTCTTTATTTTTTAATTCGAATTTTTTTTGATTAAATTAGAAATTAATCGAAATAAATATTAAACATCACATAAGAATATGAATATAATTTAGTTTTAATTAACCAGATTAATCATATAGTCTATTTCCAAACTATTAATCTCAGTATTTTTCTCACATTTAAATATTTATTCAAAATTTTTATTTTATTAAATAATTATAAATTTCATATATATTCCATACATGGTGCCATTTTAAATTGGACAAAAATGAGTCATTGTTTAATCAATTACCATAAGTACACTCTAATAATATTTTTTCTTTTAGTTAATCTTTTTTTTCTTTCAATTAATCGTTCACCTTAAATCAAACCTTGTGAATTTTTTTTAAATAAAACTAAAAGTTCCAAATTGTTAATGTTTCAATTCATTTCAAATATATTAGCTAAAAGAAGAATTAATATTATAAAGCGATTCACAATAAATTATAGTAATAGTCCAACAGAGAAAGATTGTCAGGCCAGATATTGATTATCGATTTATTCAAATTTCTTTAAAAATTTGAAATCTGTACATAGGAGGATCCGAAACTGAAACTGAAACATCGTCTATACCGAAATACCACACGTTAAATAAAAAAAGCTTAGTCCCAATTTATATATCAATTTTTTAATTTATGCATTCGTAATTTCTTAAAAAACGTAATCTAAACCATATACTTAAGCAGAGGCCCATCTCCAAGATATAGAAAAATATAAAAATTGCAATAAATAATTATTTCTACAGGTAAACAATATTATTCGTATATTAGCAAATATTTTTAGTATATTAAACGAATTGATTTAAATAATGTGTATATTCTTTATTTATATATTATTATATTATATTACCTATTGGTAGAAGTTTCAAACTTTAGTAAAAGTCGGAAGTTTCAAACTGACACTATAATAATGATGACGGATATAGTAACCAAAGATTATGCCTCTGCATTTAAGATAAGATATATAGTATTATTATAATAAATAATTTAATTTCAAAATTTGTGAGTTGTTACAAGAAATATATTCAGAAATTTATATATATAAAAAATAATATATAAAATATAAAAATATATAAAAAATATATATTCAGAAAAAAATATATATTCAGCAGGGACGGATGCGGGATTTTCTCAAGAGTGAATTATGTGTGAGCAAGGTCTATTGGGTCTGTAAGATATTTTGTAATATAGATATAGTTACAAAATGTGCCAAAAATGTATTGAATTGTTTTCGATCCAGAATGTCATCTCGGTAAAAGTAGTTTTGCCGTTCAAGTTGTGCAGATTTTGTTGTGGTAGAGATTATTGAGTATAGATAATTAAATTATAATACGCTTAATTATGTAAACTAAACTATAGCATTTGATATTTTAACAAGACTCTTATTTTTGTACATCATTTGTTAACGTCCATAATAATAATAATACAGATTCCAAGAACAACACAAACACCGGTAGACTTAGGACAGTTTACAAATTATAATATTACAGGCTACGGTGTCACAATGATAACATTCATGATACGGTGTCACAATGATAACATTCCTGATACGGTGTCACAATGATAACATTCATGATACGGTGTCACAATGATAACATTCATGATACGGTGTCACAATGATAACATTCATGATACGTGTCACAATGATAACATTCATGATACGGTGTCACAATGATAACATTCATGATACGGTGTCACAATGATAACATTCA
>JAUZNC010046958.1:236-11598 GCA_034780395.1 Vannuccia rotundouncinata | reverse complement strand
TGATATATCTCGAGATATCCAGCATATAAACATTGATATATCTCGAGATATCCAGCATATAAACATTGATATATCTCGAGATATCCAGCATATAAACATTGATATATCTCCACATATCCAGCATATAAACATTGATATATCTCAAGATATCCAGCATATAAACATTGATATATCTCAAGATATCCAGCATATAAACATTGATATATCTCGAGATATCCAGCATATAAACATTGATATATCTCGAGATATTCAACATATTCACCGTACTTATCAATATAAAATAATTATTTAAAACTATTAAATTATTTACTAAACAATAACATTGTTAAATTTGCGGAAATTAAGAATATTGTATTGGAGTTTGCATATTTTAATTGGTTAATATATAAATAGTACATGGACTTCCCAACAATTTACGCCAGGTGTTAGATAGAAGTCTAGTAGTCTACCGCTTATAAGTCTACGGCTTTACGCACCTGAATACTACCGGTAGCAGCTAATTCCGCTTCATGCAATCGACTCTACGTATATATATAATCCACTGGCAATATATCGTGTAAATATTAACTGTTTAGAATTATTATAGTTAAAAATATAGATAAAATATATTTCGCTAAATTATTAACGAAATAATGTCTAATTACTTTTCCACTTATAACGGTGAGAATTTAGGGGGGGGGTCTTTTCGAGGCTAGAGGGAATTTTTCAAACACTCATAATTAATAATTTTTCCAAATATAATATCAGATACCATGAAAAGTGATATTTTTTATATTTCATTAATTAATAGTTAAATATTTTATCAATAATAATATAAGAATGAAAATCTGAACGAAACCAATTGACGTGAATATGGGTGACCACCCCGACTCACATTTAAATTTCCATGACGCCTAAAATGTATATAGCTTAATGTGTAAGTATACGGTAAATAATCTATAAACTCACATTTTTACAAACGCTTTATAGAAATCACAATAGTGAAAATCCCTGACATCTGTAATAGATTGAAAATAATATGCCATACTGGGAGATTATAGTACCTAGGGTATATGTTATACATATAATACATATGTATATGACTTAAAATGACGTATTGACATATTATATAATATTTGACTTATTAGGACTCCAAACACTATAATAACAGTTTAAACAAATATTTGCATTAATTGTATAAACTGTATTAACCAAAATATTGTGAAAAAAAGTGTTCTTTAAATTAAATTGTCTAGTTTTATTTATAAATGGGGAAACGGCTGCTAATAATATTTATTCATTTATATAGCGCCGTATTATTGCATAACAATGTCTGTAGTGCGGTTTAACATATATTACAAAATTCAAAATATGGTAGTACAAAAGTTCTGTTACTTCAATATAAATTGTAAATGTGTTCACTCTTGATAAAACTTAACCGTATTGTTTAGAACTTAATTGGTAGTCAAATGTTAATAGAAAGAATAGGTTACGTATATTTTGTGAGGAACAGAGAGGTGTTTCAACAGCTAAAAATAAAGATGCAACATGAACATCGCATTCATCCATAAAACTGTTCAATTTATTCAACATACAGAGCCATTTTCTGGCATTGTCGTGTGGCAATCAAACGAATTTTATATTATCGAGTTTATTAATTCGATTCGTGTTGGGGTTCGAACTTACTATACCTTAGCTTCGATCCGACACAACATACAACCAGCGCCTGCACCTCGGCTCTAACTTTAATACAATTAAATTAGGTGAACAATTTCGCAAATGTTAATATACGTGGAATATACGCATTTATCGCCGGGTGATCAGTCCCACTTGTTAAAGAATACTTAGGTATATAGGTACCAACTTGTAATAACTGTAAAATTAAATTATTTATCATGCTGCTTTAAAAATATTTAATAACATTTCAAAATAAATTTTTGAAATGTTTTGGTTTGAAAGTATTTGATTTTTTGGGGGAGGGGGTGAGTGAGTGAGAGAGAGAAGATCATACGTTTTTCCTAATTCTCCACTTACATCAATGAAATAACTGGAAAACTTAGAATGGAATCGAATTTATATTTGTCAATAGGAGACATTGTCGTCAATTAAATAAATTAGAATATCTATAGATTGAGTTATGCATGATTAATTTATAAGGAATGTCTTTTTATAATTAACTAATCGAAATAATTCACCTTTCCAACTTTTGAGGTTAAAAAAACTTCTGTTTATTTTTATTTATGATAGATTTTATATATTTGAATATTATATTTATATTAGCATTAAGGGGATGCGTATTACTTGATACTTGATTGATAGCAACCGATTTTTTTGTCTTTTTGTATATTTGTTTTAAAAATAAAAAAATAAAAATTTAAAATGAATTTAAAATATATGAGATCATTAAATATTTTAGTACTACTGGTGTATACAAAAAGATTTAACTATTTATCTATATATTACCATATTATTTGTGACTTATTTCATTGTAGAGATAATATATTATAAATAAAAAAGAGTCAATGGTGGGTTACAGACATATTTAATGAAGTTAATATTTTATTTATTAATATCATGCGCGTCGCCAGGGGGTCGTGGGGTCGAACGACCCCCCTTCCAATCTGAAGGGCCCCCCTATTGAAGGGCCCCCCTCTAGCGCTGTAAAGGGGCCTCTTTTGCTCTGCAGAGACCCCTTCTAGCGCACGCTGCAAAGGCCCCTCTCTGTAAAGGGGTCTCTCTTGACTGAAACAGGGAATTCTATTATTGAACTGCCTTTTAGGCTGGCCAATAATTTTCACTGTGAAACAGGCGATTGTATAATGGATTACAAAACAGTACTGTTTAAGTGTTTTCTCTATTTATATTCTCAAAAACATGTAATATATACAAGCCTGTAATAATTTGTATAATATTATAATGTAAAATAATTGTAGAATACAACTTATTAAAAAACGCTAACTAACATTCAATATACATAATTATAAAGATAAATTTGTAAGAAAACGACCCCCCTGGTAAATTCTGGCGGCGCCCCTGAATATATAAAAGATTTATTGATATAATTTAATATTTCTTTATATTGAAAATAATTTCATAAAGAATAAATGATGAATATATATGAAATGATATCATATAGATATCAGATTATACTGGCAAATACTCAATGATGAAATAACAGATATCCATGTGGATAGTTACTAAAAATCCATCCAATTGTAAATTCAGTATGGTAAGTAGTAAATATTAGTAAACATAAGTAAGTAAGTATGGTAATGTGATAAAATATTAATTCCCTCATACAGCCGGCATTAAAAATTCAATTTGAATCAATTCATCAATTAAATAGCTCCTTAAATATTTTGTTTTAAAATAAAATAATTATTCATATGTGTAAAGGATCTAGATAAAAAGAATAAATAATTGGAAGTCAAGGGTAGAAAATCTATGTTAATATATGTATAATTAACTTTAATTATAAATAATTTTGTCGAATTTTTAAAAAAACTTTTTATACTTAATAGAAATATACAAAAGATTCAATTTTTCTAACTTGCAATTATTTTTAATATTATTAAGAGATAAAAAATAAGAATACATAATTATTGTGTATGTTGTGTGTCATGTGCACTATAGTATTGATTACGAAGGAATGGAGGAATAGATCCAGGTACCCAATTTAGTTCTCCATGTTTTAAAAATATTTAGCAATAATTGTAAGTAAAAATTAAGGTATACAGAAGACAAATACTAACCATTTTGTTTCCAACATTTTTACTCTACTAAAAATATATTGTACAATATCCCAGCAACTAGTTGCAAGTGCAAACGTAGTGTGCCTTGCGCAGGATCCATACATATTTGAGAGCAACAGCCGTATGAACAAAGCTCTGCGAACAATGTTTTTACTTGTTTTTTTTTCATCAAAAGCAAAACTCCGCGTCAATATTTCACGGAGGTCTAAATCGTTCGAGAATACCAAAAGTTAGTCATTATATTTAAACGGAGTTGCACAAATAATTGTCGCCTAACTCCGTGAAAATATGCTGAGATCAACTAATATTCACCGAGCTTTGTGCATACGGCTGCAAGAATGAAGCATGTAAGAAAGACTCTCGGCTCTTGCACTAATGCTCATGCAACCAGGAGAAAAATATTGTTTTTTCCCAAAAAATATCTTCAGCGTCTACAATTGCAATCTGTTTTGATTGAGAATATTTGACAGTAGTATGTAAGGAGTACCTCCAGGCCAACAAAGGATCCTTTGTTTAAACAAAGACTCCCTCCTTCTCACCTTTATTACTAAATTTTTCCGCACCTTTGCTTGTTAAATTTCCGCGCACCTTTACGAATTAAATTCTGACGAATGAAAATTGAGTATCAAGGTATATAAATGGGTGTGCGAGTTGTTGATTTCATTCTCCATTATTACGAGCTTTCCTACGGTCGCCTTCTTGACAATCTCTCTCTCATTTTTTTATACTTGTCCGAATTCTTCGACCGCTATACTGTTATAATCCTTATCTTTCTGTTTCATCATTCTAACTATCATCCCATCTATTTAGAGTAAGTGCTGTATTTAATTATTTAGTCATGAGTAAATATTCCGCAAGGAGAATTTGATTTTTACTGTTAAAAACTTGATTAATTATATGTATAGAGGCTAATAGTACTATGTTACATACGAAAAGTGTTTCAACGATGACGAAAAAGCAAATGGAAAAATGTGGCTTTTTTCCTAGATGGAAGCTAGAAAATGAGCTATCTATTGCACTACCAAATCCAAAAACCTTTTTATCAAAGGATCATTATAATAAAGCATCACCAGTGAATTGTCAGAACAAGTCTGAATATCTTATCATAAAGCTTCTAAAACTGCGCCGAGGTTACTATGAGGTAGTAAATATTGTTCCAGCGAAATCATCAAAGGTATATCCTTTACTATACATCAACCATATGGGAAGAATTGTAATTGTCTTCTGCAATGAACATTTAAAGGAGGAGTTATTTTATTTTAACCTTTCTAGTTGCAATTCTTTACGTGACTCTAAAGTTACGTCTCTAGCTATACTTAGCCATAATAGGAAATCATCGAGCGTATACTTTACTAATGTTAATCTCACCTTTTTATAGAAACATACATTTGTAATTAGATGTATACTGACACCAAAATTCGGACTATTTCCTATCTATTATATATTTATAGTATCAATTGTATTGTATTGCATGTGTTGTATCAACTATAAAAATGCTTTCTCCTCCCTTTCATGAAATTTTGTTTTTAATAATTTTACCCCTTTCTTTCTGCTAATATATTTCCTAAATGGAAAACGTAGATAGTTAGCATGAGGAAATAAAAAAAGTCTCACCTAATTAATGTTATACATACTTCATATTTCAAAAATAGTTGCGTACCTAAACTATAAAGCAGGTATTGTAGTTTACAGACACTGGACATTTAACAATTCGGAATTGCGACTCACATATTTGAACTCACAAACTAGTGTGTTTAAATTTGTACAAAGTATTTGCGCAATGTTTGGGAGGTAAATATTATTTTTGAAACAATATAATTTGTGGTGTAAAAATGGTCCACTTCAATTTGAAATATCGGCCCTCACCCAACGAAAAATCATGCGTATACGGGCCTGATCTATTCAACATGAATATTGTTTGGGTTTAAAATATTATATGTAGAATTTATTATATTATATTGTTAAATGTAATTTTGTTGAGCTTACTTTAAAATAACATTACAATTTTGTACCCGTTCACAAATACAATAAAAATCCGAACAAGTATACAATTTATGAATTGTTTGTTAAAATATGTATGTATGAATTTTATAAGTATGGTAGATATTATTTTAATGAATTCTATTTTTCAATCTGTTTATTAGAGCATATTAAAACAAATGTATCATTTTGTTATAGAGTTCACATTGTATAAAATAAAAAATTATTTAATAGATTGAAATCATTTTTAGAAATTTGGAAAAATGTTTATTGTTGCTTAAAAGAATAACAAAACAGTCACAAAATAAATAAATGTCACCTCATTTATTTAGTATATATACTTATCTATACATTCTGATTTATTAACAAATGAATCATTTGCAGTAAATTGAAGAATCCAATTGTCTAGTAATCTTTCTTTGTAAATGGTTGACACGTTTTGTGTCATCGAACTATGAAACGTCCTGAGTAGAGGTCCCTTTTTATAACCCCCCTTCTTAAAGTCCATAATTACTATAGGTAATTGAAGAAATTAAAGAAGGGCCCGTCTTACAGATATTACACTCTTACACTTTTAAAAAAGGTTGTTTGAGAAAAAGGTTATTTAAGAGAACCCAAAAAAGGTCGTTATATACCCATAGACCCGAATCAATAACCATTTTTGCCCATCTAAAGACGTTTTTAACAGTTGCTTTGAAAAATTCTTTTCATAAGGGCCGTTATAAAAAAATTCTAGTTTATATTTATGAAATATTACTACTATACTAACATACGGTCGTCGTTGAATTAATCCAATAATATTTATGTGTGTTTAAATTTTATGAAAATTTTGAAAATTATTTGTTAAAATTTAAGTCAAATAATGTCAATAATACATTATAAAATCTTACATTTTGATATATTGGAGTTTCCTAATTTTCAAAAAGTCACCCTGATCGGGCTAGCGGCAATGAACCCGCTTATATACCTTTAAAACTCAAAGAACGCACATTTCCATAGAAGGGTGCCTATGGTAAGATAAATATATAAATGCTATGGAAGAAAAATCAATGGAGTTAGGCTGAGACTTTTTGTTTGGTTTGATTTTAATAATATAAACGTAATATGAAATGTATTGCTATCTAATATGGCGGAGTATATACAATGCCATACCCAATGTATAATTAAAGCAAACTAAAAACACACTCTGTAACATAATTATAACCGCTACTAATAACTTCATAATATAAATCAAATTAAATGAAACTGAAGTTTAATTTGTATTTTAATTTTTACTAGCGCATAATTTTATCACAGATAGTTCTTTTAATATTTTTCTTTCATTATACTTTTTTCTGAATGGTATATTTTTGTGATATTTATTGATTAAAAATCATGAATAATTCTTGAAAATGTTACAATATAGTTTCTGTGTTGTATGTCATCAGTTTTATAAATACATATTTAATGGTGTTTCTATTATGTTACATTATACATGGAAAGCCTTAGTTTCTTACAATGCATTTAAACTGTATCAACATCCTCTTCATTGGTCCAAACATTCTACGAATCACAATGCTAATAGGATATACTGATAACAATTAAACCTCCCAAACGCTCCTTAATTCACACAAAGTAGTTTCGGTAAAATAGTTTCACCAAAAAACGTCTACTTGATAACAAAAGTAATTTAAAAATAAACATTTCGGGACAAAATCTGTTGAGGTATAGATAGTCGCTTTTTTCAATGCAAACTGGGACAGAAGCCTGTGTTCCCCTACCTTTGCAACCTCATGAAACAGCCCGACGTCGATAACGAAGTTTCGCGGGAAGAGCGCAAGAAGCAACGCCGTCTACGCAAGGAGGCCCAATTGAGCGCGGCCGGAGCTGAAGGAGAGAAACTGCAGAAGGAGGCCCTCGTTCCCAGTGACTTGACTGATAACGGTGACAATGCACTGCGTAGTTGCTCAACTGACGATTATATTGTTGGGTCGCCTGTATACACGGAGCTAGAGACCACTCCAGCGACCTCACGACAAACAGAGAAAGAGAAGAAGGTTGCCAGGGCCGTTATGATCGTGGCTGTCACTCTCCTTGTCATGTGCCTAATTCTCGTCGGCGCAACACTGTCAATGTCGGACCATATTGATGACATGGGTAAGTCAGTTAGTTTTTCCATGTTTTAATTTCCATAATTTCCAGAATAATGTATAATAACATTTCAGTCTTATTTATATAAACATGGTATAAATTTATCAAATAAATATAAACATAGTTTGACTATAGTATAATTAAATATTATTCATTTTTTATGAAAAATATATAATTTTCTCTGCAAATGTATTAATAACGATTTTTTATACACAAGTTATACCTTTTCATATCATCATGGTTCGATACGATAAACAATTTCCTTCTGAAATCTTTTAAATCTCATTTTAATATATTGTAATTAATTCAATTTCACTTAAAACGCTTTTAATTATACTTATTAGATAATAGAAATATTCAAAAAAACAGAATCACATCGAATGAAGTTTACGTAATTAAAAATTCTATTCATTCTATTATTTAATACTGTTTTTAATGTTTTTAATGAGCTAAGTATAGAATTAATTTCATTGACATCTTTTCACGTGAAAAGATTTATCACAGGAAATGATTATATTCTAGTTGGTTAACTGAATATTTTCCTTTTATAATTCTCCACTTTTGAAATATAGAAACACTTGTACTGTAATGGGGGTGCCATTTCTATTTGAAGGAGTTTCCACCACCCCACTTTTTGTTGGATGGAAATACATCTACTGTTTTGCAGTAACAAGTTTATCATTTCCTATTTCTTAATTTCTTTATAGTTGTTCACCGCTGGTTGAGAAAATCTTATTTTAAATTTCAGTTGAACTAAAACATATAATATAAATTAAAATTTATCCTCATTTTTATTTATTTATTGCGATTTATTGCCACTTATCTGGTCTATTGTAATCTCAATAAAACAGGGACACATTTATCGAAAAAAATGTTTAAAGTTCCTAATAAAAACCTGAGGCTTTGATCTTTTCCATTGTTAATAAAAGAATGAAAAGATTTTTAATAAAGAAAAAAAACACCGGATAAGGATTTTTCAACAGCAAATAATTTACTCAGTTTTTTCTTTTCTATAACAAAAAATAACGGTTGGTACACGGTACTCGGGTAACGCTTAAGAAACTTAGTAACAGTTAGTAATCAATATTAGAAGTTCACCCTAATACTGGCTGCTCCACTATCGGTTCAGTTTAATAACAATCTTTTTGAGACTGATGGGAATAGGGTAAGGCGAAAAGGAAGGAAGGGAATGGGGCGGAGAGAAATTGTTTATTTATATATATATATATTTGTCTACTTTTAGGTAAATGTACAAACTCATTTTGACAAATTGACTCAGAGACGAGAACTACTATCATAATTAAAATAAATCCAATTTATTGATTGATTCGTAACCGATCTATTTTAATCTAAATATATAGTCATGTCAGAATTATTGGAGTGGGACTGTATTGATTACGTTTTGTGGACGTTTGAGGAAATTGCCTGTCCAAGACGATTAGAAATGAAAAGTTTTTCAACATGAAATTTATCGACGAAGATGCTATATTTTGAAAATGTTTCATTATATAGACTTTGAAGTATATTAAGGCCTTATGGACTATTAATTATCTACTTAAGAAATATTAATTAAATATATCAAATATTAAGGTACATTCCCTTTCAATAAATCGCTTCAATTAAATAAAAAAGAGTGTTGAATGTTCAATTGAGGCAAACGTACAGTTGAGTCACAGTAAATACTTTTAATCCCTATTTTATTACGTTGAAGAATGGTGAAATTTCTGTGATTTATTATAAATTATGAACTGTGACTATTATGCAAAAATTTCATATTGAAATTTATGATGAATTTAAATAAAAGTTAAACTCAATGTATTATTTGTGCATATATTCTGTATATTACACCTCACCTTTTATAATAGTATATAATGAATTATAAAAAGTATTATGCTTTTTAATATTTATTAAAGTAGTTACGTAAGAATTATTATTACTTTAGATACTTTAATCAGCAGGAAATATACATTTATTTATTCATGAATTTATTCCATATCTGCGATTTCTTTTATTTGTTATTTAGTTACCTTTTCTGGAAGAATGTCAAATTTATAGTAGCATGGTTTTAATACTTGACAAAGAATATTATTAATCAAATTTTTGTAATAGATTTTATAAGGGTGGTTATTACTTAAAATAAGTCAAGTTTGGATGTTTTAATCTAATCATCAGAAATAGGATAAACAGATAAAAATACAGATATTTATAGTTTAATATTTCAAAATTAATTTTTTTAATATTATTTAATTGTTTGTGAGAACGTGGATATTTTCTACGTTTTAGCAATTTTATGGACAGGAAAGCTGTGCTAAACCGTATACCGTACCTATTCAACTATACCTTAAGTATAACAATGCTTACAAAGCTGAAACTTCAAAAAATATCCCCTTTCTCTTAATGAAACCTTATACAAAGAACGTATTAAGTATCCCCATGTTATTCAGTTAATGTATAATTAATTATAAGCCAACATCTAAGCAAGTATTAGGTCTATGTCATAAAAAACCAATAGATAATTAATATGTTATACCTACAGTCAAATAGATGTTAAAAAACTATGTATACATTACAAAATATTTGAAACATCTAACATAGTTGTATTATTTATAGATGAGTTATAACAAAATATAAAGCACAGGTAATCATTAGATGCAAAACTCAAACTTAGTCATTTTAAAGTCATTTAGATTAATTATTTAATCCCTCTTCTTATATGAATTGTTGCAAATTGCGGAGAAAAAGTCTATGGATCCCATAAAGTAACACAAATAGATACTTATCATATCAAAACAATAAAAAAGAGAGATACATAGGATAAAAATTGTCTACATTTTTTCACTCGCAACTGGCTAATAATATTAATCGATAATGTCTTGTAGATTATTGCATTTATTAATAGGAATCAGATAGAGCATTCTTCTGGTTGTACTAGGCAAGTAGTCAACTGATTTCGCATTGTTCCACTTACCAAAATGTCTGCATCCCGACCATTTTTAAGTTGGGGATAAACGCGAGACAAAGGAAAACGACATGCATAAAATAATAATACATCCCGACTTGTTATATAGCATAAAGTGTTCCACATTAAAGTTTACTCTCTGTTTCCTATATTTTATATTTTATATGACATATTATCCTGAAAATTCCACAATAGGCTTTGTTTAAAATATATTATGGCACCAGAATATGAGAGCTTTGCGTGCCTATTTGGCAAACAAAAGGACTTCTTTATATCTATAATTAACTCGTATTGGAGTTCTATATTGGGTAAATGCTCAGAAAATGCTCAGATGGGTGTTGTCTCTCACTTCAATTTTAAGACAATAAAAACACTAACAATAACTATCGATCGGAATTTTTATGTTACTTATAAGGAATAAGGTATCACAATAACATAGTTACGATCACAATAACGTAGTGATTATCACAATAACATAGTTACTATCACAATAACATAGTTACTATCACAATAACATAGCTACTATCACAATAACATAGCTACTATCACAATAACATAGCTA
>JAUZNC010046947.1:0-16170 GCA_034780395.1 Vannuccia rotundouncinata | reverse complement strand
CAGCATTGCGCTTTTTACTTTTTACTTTCTTAATTACTACTGATGCTGCAAAGAGAAACCTTCATATTTTTACAATAACTTATAGTCCCCAATTTATCAAGCCCTTTATAGTTTATATAATCCAATTGTGCTTAAAATTCGCAATCGCTTCTTTGATTTTACAAAATCCTTCTATTCAATATTAATTAATTTTGTAATCTGCCTAAATTTATAGATCAATTATAGAAACCGATACTTATTCTAACAGCCCAATGTGGAGGGGCATGTCTCAATGGTGTAACCTAGAAATGTTTTATTTATACTCTTGAAGGCAGGTTGATTGATAATGAAAGAAAGTTGGGGCAAACACCTTTTAGCTGGAAGATATCCTACGTTTTGTCGTTTTCCACTTCCTTTTTTATCCCTCTTACCATCGCTTTTCTTATTTATATTTGAGATCTGCGCTAGCCAAATTATCATAAGCGAGATATACCCGAAGAATGCGCAAAGAGGAACAAAATACATAGAACAAGACGAAACGGGGAGAGGGAAATCGTAAGAAGTGAAAGATACGAACAGGACGTCATTAAGGACAACACTGTGTTCTGACGCAAAGTTTTCCCTGACCCACCGGATTCTTGTACGTACAAGAAGTAACTATGTAAGAAAATATATTGCTAATTAATCAATGATTCCGGAACGCGGTGTGAGCCGAAATAATTGCCAGTTTAGGAGCCGAGAGATGAGCCAGAGAGAATCGAGACACAAGTGAGGCAGACCGTCGATGCAAGTAAAAATCTTCAACTTTGTAGAAATCGATCAGTTTGGACGACCTGGAGAATTAAGGCAATAAAGAAAGTTAGTCAAATGTGGGATGATAGATTTTTGAAGTGTTCTCAACTTCAGAGTGTTGTCTGTGAATAATATGAGACCGAGGGGGCGATGGTGTCTATAGGAGAGACAGATAGAGAGAAAGCTTAAGTTAGCGAATCTGGGAATAAAAACTTTAACACGAAATGTAAATCATTGTTTACTTGAGAAATGAAAAGGGGGGGTGGGGGGGTGTCCTCCACTGAAACGTTACAATATAGTTTGGAATCCTTCAGTGTTTCCTTATTATAGTAATTGGGTTGTTTGATAAGAAGGAATCCATTTCAGGAAGATAAGGACAGAGATCCGACAACATTATGGGAGACTTTCCGGAAATAATTGCCACATTAGAACAATCTAATCGCATAAGCCCAGTTTGCCCTGGTTCGTCAGGCAACAGAATAAAAATAGTAAAGTGTGAAAACTGGAACAAAATATAAACTTATTATTAAATATTGAAGTATTTGTACTTTAGGATGAACTTCAAATTGTCTAATGACGTCAGAACTGGGGCGTATTGTTAGTCGAAAAAGTTTAAAACAAATTTATTAAGTAAACATTATGACTGCATCAAGAAACTATTTAAAAAAATTACAACGAATAAAATATTTCAAATTTGAACAAATTTATCAATGAAAAAATAACAGAAAAGATTGGACATTCATAAACGTACAAAGAAGGAAAAATCAATTAAATCAGAAAATTAAATCCATTAAAATAACATTATAAATAAAATTTTATGATACTGATAAAATTTAAAAAATACAATTTATTTTAAAAATTACTTAAAACATTATGTTTACTCAAATTTGCAGTATTTGTGCCTAATTGTTGGTCCCTTCAAATTGCAGTGATGACATTTCTTTATTATTTTATGTTTTAGACCCCACCATGGACCAAATGAACGGCGGGGAAGCCGGTAAACTCGGTGGAAAACGGGATCTCTTGGACACCTTCTTCAGCTACGTCGACAAAACCCTTTTCATCTTCAAACTATTTTATTTCTTTTTCTTCGCGGCGTTCGGCTCCCTGTTCCCCCTGATTTCTGTCTACTTCAAGCAACTCGGGATGAGTGCATTCCAGAGCGGGGTGCTGGTTGGAATTCGTCCCTTTGTTGAGTTCTTCAGCGCCCCCTTCTGGAGTGGAATGGCCGACAAGTGGCGAAAGGGGAAGATCATCCTTTTCATGTCTCTTCTCTGCTGGATCATCTTCACTCTGGCCCTCAACTTTGTCCAGCCATCTCCACATGGGTGTCTTATGTCGGCAGGCAACGGCTCCAAGATGCACCGAATCGCCAAACCCTATCAGTACATCGCGGACAAGGATCTGGTTGACCAAGCTCACCTCACGTACTCATACCGCGTCGGCCAGTCGCCGATTCAGCTGGACCACAAAAATATCATCGATGTAGATGCCAACGACGGGGAGCTAGTGGTTCCGATGCTTGGTACCGTGGTGTACACACAAGAACGAGTCAATCAGGCCTTCACGATCCTCCTGATTCTCGTGCTCATTGGGGAGTTTTTCAGCTCTCCGGCCATCACATTGGCCGACTCAGCCGTGCTGACGTACCTGGACAACGACACGAACCTCTATGGTAAGCAGAGGATGTTTGGCTCGCTCGGCTGGGGCCTGGCTATGTTCTTTATCGGCATTGCTTTGGATAATTCAACGAAGTTCTTCAACCATCCCTGTCAAAAGTCCGTGCACCATGAGAAGAATTATGCCATCAATTTTGCCGTGTTCGTCGTGCTAATGCTGTTCGCGTTGATAACCTCCTCGCAATTCAACTTCGCTTACGACACGGGCACGGAGAGTATGTATTTGAAGGTGATGAAAGACAAGGTAGCCAGCAAGGTTTTCGGGGGATCCAGCAAGAACAGAGGGAAGCTGGTCAACGAACCCGACTCAATGGAAGACTTTGGAGAGGGGCAGCAATCCAACGAAGATATCTTGGAGCGACAACTACAAATCAAGCTACAGGACAAGGACCACCACACTAAAACGGAGACGGTGGAATCCTACCCTGAGGAGAGAATCGAAACGAACAAGTCGCAGATTTATCGCTGGATTGGTGTTCTCAAGTTGTTCGCCTCTCCACGTCCGGCTGCTTTCCTCTTTGTAGCTTGGTTCATGGGTTTGGGAGTTGGACTGGTCTTCACCTTTCTCTTCTGGCATCTTCAGGACATTGGAGGCACTCCAACACTCTTTGGAATTGCTTCTGTAATCAATCATCTCTCGGAGATTCTGGCCTATTACTTCAGCGGCAAGCTCATCTACCTCATCGGCAAGTTGGTAGTTCCTCAGCATTTATTAAAAACTATAATTTATCTTT
Source organism: Vannuccia rotundouncinata (assembly GCA_034780395.1). Lineage (NCBI taxonomy): Eukaryota > Metazoa > Platyhelminthes > Proseriata > Coelogynoporidae > Vannuccia > Vannuccia rotundouncinata. The sequence continues at coordinate 12,986 of JAUZNC010046947.1, read as the reverse complement.
TACCGAGGGTGTTATTAAATCCAGATTGAACTCAAGTTAAGTTATCCAGTAAATCAATATTTTACCATGCGAATTGGATGCGCGTGTGACTAAATAAAAGGCCAACCGAAAAATGTTTAATATGTCTTGTCATTCACAAATTAATGTTTTAACTGATCATCATACCGAAGCTTCTAATTGTAATAATAATTTGGAGACATCTTGATTATTTAAATATATGTTATTATATTATAGTCGTACTGTTAATTTAGCTTTCGTTGGTAATTATTGAATATTATACTCATATAACATATAAGAGATATTAATTTCTACTTATAATAATTAATCAACCGTTTAATATAATCTATTTATTATCCTATGTGTATGTCATTAGTTACTATAGGGTAACAATATCCTAAATTCAGTTTCTTGAAATGAACTGTTTTATATAATTTCGAAAGAAATAAAATCCACAGTTGACCCAAATAAAATACACAATCGCTTCATATTACAAAATTTATGAAAAATAATCTTGAATTTGGACATATTTTATGAATAAAGATGAATTGAATACATCTAACTGTTTCTATTTCTCAAATAAATTATTTTTATTGCTTCAGTCCCATGTTCCGAAATGTATACTGACAAGCAAAGATTAAATAAAGTATTGTCGGGATACTTGCGAATTAAATTGCCGTGTTTATAATGTGAAAAGTTTCGCCATTTTATTTTTACGAATTGTTTTTCATCGACACATCTTTACAAAACTTGAAAATCTTGTCTACAATTAAGATTCAAGGAATTGTAACGAAATCATGATTTATGAGTAAAAAACAAATCAAGAGTTATCTACACTTTCCGAAGAGATCATAGGATTTATTGAAAGATAAATAATTAATTCAAATAGTTACAGAACGAACCAATGGTTTTTTTGCGTAGAAGATGTAGTTAGATTTGTGTTTTATTATCCGAAAGAATGTCATTTTTGTATGTAACCGTATATCTTAATGAGAATATATTTTAGCAAAACAGACTATCTTTGATGAAATGTGTTTTTGCAAATCGTAAAAATAACCTTGTCCAATTTTTAAAATGAATTATATATAATTCTAAATAATATTCCTCGCGGAATTTACCTATTGGGTTATAATGTAATCATTTCTCGTCCTACGTGGAGGTAAATTAACCTTGAAAATATAAATACGGAAGCATTATAAATATCAAAAAATTGACATCATAATTAAATATAGATACATTAACGGAAATCATGAGTCGCTACAAATTCCCTCTCTTGTATTATAACGTTCCTTTTTTTATTTTTTGTAAAATTTATCAAATTTATCGCTATTTATCTTAACTCAAATTGTTAATATATTAATTTGAAGTCAATAAAATTAGTGTACAAGTCAATTTCTATTCAGCAAATATTATTATTCCAACCAATTTTTGATAATTTAAGGAAAATAGTCCTTTCTTATAATTGTTCTGCGACCCTTTAGTTTACTTTCTTATAATAAATTTTAACGAAAATAAAATTTAAAATTAATTTCAAGTTACAAAATTATTTATTAAAATTAAGTTGATTTCATAAGAGAACTCGTAAATAGAATTAATAGAATTAATATTGTTTTAATGATTATTTAAATATGAATAAAGTATATTGTTCATTTTTAGGTTGTACAATTGTCGCCATTCAAAATTAATTAATATATTGTAATGAAATTAAATACTGTTCTTCTTTTTAGACTATCTTTAAGACTTTATATTTTATTTTGTAAATGTGTTTGATTTTCTAACCTGTTTTATTGTATTTGCTGGTTAAATTTTATAGTTCCAAATACAACTTCTGTAAACTAAATTTAGTTCACGTTTGTGTGATAATATTTTAAATAATTAATTTGTGTGGTCAGTATTTTCAAGATTTGAAACAGTGTCAAGTGTCGTTTTTTCAATTTTTAATATATTAATAAAATATAAATATTGACATAAATCCATCAGGCAATTTGGATCAATCGCGCAATTGAAAAATCAATATTTCTGATTAAAGAAGATATTTTAGAAAGGGGACAGATATTTTAATATATTATGGTATGATTAATATTATTAGTTTCCTTTTTTACCTCCTATTAATCATCAATTTTCTTTGATGACAGATTTTGACAATATTAAAATATTTTTCATTTCATAATTTTAATATTAAATATGCTGCAATACAAAAAACTAAAGTTTAACAAATAGTTATATTTCTTTTAATTGGGAGGTTAATAAAATAATTGATTTTCACTCTGAAATTTTGAAGCGTCTTTTAGAAATCGGAGATTTTCTTTGACAAACACGCCATTTCTCAAAAGAAGAACAATGCTACTTCATGCCTCAGTCACCCCATTATACACATATATAATATATATAATATTGATTATTATGGTACAGATGTTGCGTGTAACCTAGGCAATCAATTTTGAGTTTTCTTTCCTCCTCTGTATAGGAGGTTTTCGTTTTCAATTAGCTCCTCTTCTCTTCTCTCTCTCCAGACTGTGGTTATCCGACTCTTCCCCCAACTTATAACCACTCTATATAAGAAGAGGAATGTTCCGAATGAAGTTTAACTTAATTTGTTTGAATTATTGGACCGGATTTGCTTCTTCATGAAATAAAACTCAGCACAATACCGACGACATACGAGATAGACATATGAAAATATGCGTATATACTCTTTATATGAATACAATCTAAATATGATTGCAGAAGAAGTTTTCCTTTGCGTGGAGATTTTTAATATTTATTTGCTTTAGATGTTGTGCATCAGTCATTATATTATGTCTGCGCGTAACCTTCCTCCCCATAAATAGTTAGCGAAAGGTTGAAATCGAATATTGCCAACGAGCATCTGATAAAATTTCCGAAAGAGGAGTAGAGTAGAGTAAGGAGGTACCGATACAGAATAAAGACGAGTCAGGGGTAATTTCTTGTCTAATCGATGTATTATATATAAATGTTGTAGTTTCAAAGTATCGTATACCTATCGTCTGTATCCTAGTATGCTTTTTTAAAACGAACCTGCTTAGCGGGAATCCAAATTGTCTCCTCGTAACAACAAACCAAACATAGTCTGTAATATATATGCATCCCCACACTTGCAAACCTTTTTACGATTTTGTCGCAAAGAGAATTTTAATTATCTAACGCTCTAATTTGTTCTATTATTATCCAAGCAGATACAAAGACGTAGGAACCCAACTTTTTTGTATTTCCGAATTGTCAATTTTTATTTAAACAGTAAAAAAATGTCATGTTGAAATAATATTTTGAATTCAAACATTTTAAACTGGTAAATAAAATTTGAAAATGTACTAGCCAATAATCGTTTAATAAAACATAAAAGTAAAATAAAAATACTCTGCATAAAATAGCCTCCGAACCAACAATATTTTAATTTAATTTAAGAAACAGTTACTTGGTGTACGTTCGGTATGATTAAGCGAGCTTTAACAATCTGTGGAAATAACGAAAAGATATCAAAACAAATATTTAAACATGGATTTTATTTTATATTTTTGAATTCTGTGACTCTTTGGCACGCTCCTCCATTTTAGAATGATTTAAAGATATAACAACACAATCTAAACATTAAATACTATGCGGTTAAACTTCCGAAGACAAAAGATTTAATAGATCAATAGATGTAAAACTTGTAAAGAAATAAAATGACCTTTCGTTGTTTCTGTAATTTTTAGATAATTGAATCTCTTCTGTAAGATAAATTGATGTTTTAAAACATTTAACGTTTCAAATCTTTTTAATATTGTATATAAAGCGCGGAGGTTTACAATATTTCCTTAATTTTGAGAAGACATTTAAAATTAGTTAACACATTTAAAACAATAAATTCGCTTTACAGAGTTGAGTTAGATAATTTAAATTAATTTAACCAATTTAATGACAATTCTACTATTATTGTTTAAGAGAAAATTCCATTTTATTTAAAACCAATTTCGATAAACATTTGGATCAATTTTCAGTTGAATAAAATATTTTTGTTTTGGAGAAGATATTTTAAATGTTTGTTTTCCTGCATTACAATTTCTGCTAATTTCAAATTGTATTTTTTTATGAAAGATTTTAATGCTAAAGAAGTATACATCAGGTGAAACATATTTTAAAAACATAAATTCATTGTTTTTAATTCTAGCGGAAAGGTTGTCAGACAAGAATAGTTATTATACGGAAGATTTAATATTTATAATCAGAAGAAATTCTGACATTTTATTAAAACTCGATTTTAATTTATGATTTTATCTGCTAAACGAAAAATCAATTTTATTAATTGCTGACGATATCGTTAAAGCAAAAGGAGATATTTTAAAGTAAAGAACAAATTATTCCTAATGCTGATGTTGCCGACGAATTACGTCCTCGTTGGACGGACTGAAATCTGTTATCAGGAACGAATTCGTTGGACGAGGACAATATTCGTCGAAGAATGCAACTCATCCCCAGCACTGATAGCCTCATTATGCATTAATTTTCTTCAACCAGGCATCTTGGAATTCTTAATTATCTTTCATAAAAGCATTCTAATTTCCATACATGTATTTAATGAGGGGAGGGGTGCAAATCTCCCTATTCTGTTCAGTTACTACGTATATACAGACATAAACTGACTGATTGAAGCAGAAGATCGTAAAATAATAAGATTTGTAGATAGAGAAGGGACCATTATGGAAAGCGATGGCCAAAATATATCGTATCTAGTCGAAATATAAAACCTTTTGAGTACAACTAACAGTTAGATATGATATCCCTTAGATTGTTATAATAATTGAATCAAAACAAAACTGAGTCATTAAACCATTATAATAAAGAAATTTCATTGAACGTTTGTTTATGGAACTAATAAACTCCAAATAAAACAAAATCGGAATAAAACTGTTTATTCACTGCATCGATTAGCTCAAAGATAAATTCCTTCTCTCACATAAAAAAATCAGAATGATCAATCCATCTATATATCCATCTATGTATCCTTCCAGCCATATTGATTGTATTTATCGGTTTCCTCTTTCATTCTTCAGGTCATCTCAAAGTTCTTTATCTCGGCCTCTTGGGAAATGTCATACGATTTCTCTACGTTTCCTGGCTACACAACCCGTGGTGGATTTTGCCATTTGAATTTCTTCAAGGTAAATTAATTCTGATCAGAAGATCTCAGTTGCACGTTTATATCATCTCTCGTCTCCCTCTCATTTCAAACTCGATGCATCTGCTTTGCTCATATATACTTTTTTACTTTTATATTCTGTCCTATATTTCTTTTGCGAATCATAAAAATTTCCATCCAGTATAAACTCAAAGAGTAAATAGATGGCTGACTGTGCTAAAATATATCATCTGGCAACAATAAAATTACTTTAATCGACTTTTCTATAGCTGTCATTTCTAAAATCATTTGTCAATCACAAATATTATATTGACTAGATATTGATATACCTCTTATAAACACCTATTTTTAGAAATATTTTTTTAGAAAAATGAGACAAAACAAGACAAACCATAAAAGGAGATATTGCAAAGATAAATTAGATTCATTAATAAATTTAAGTACCCAGCTAGTGACGATATAATTTTATTTAGATTTTAAGCTCATTGGAATATCCAGATATACATGCATAAAATGAAGTGCTTTCTTTCAATTGTCGGTAAACCAAAGTGGAATGAAATAGATTTCTCTGTTCAAAGTTGAGTTTTATAACTTGCTTTACGACTAACTGATTAATTTATAACCAGCAAAACTTTAAGATGGAATCCAAGAAAGAACAATAAATATTATTCAAGAAACGGATAGACGAAAACCAAAATAATCCCAGCCACTAAAAGAGGAGAAAATAGAAGTGGAAGAATTTTTCTGTTATCTTTAAATCAATCAATTGATTTTGATGAGACAATAATCCAAATATTCTTAATGAATTTTAATACATTAAATCAATTTGCCAAAACCATCGGCTCCACTATCGTTATCTTATTCTTCTAAAACAATCCCCTATTTCCATTACTCCTCATCTCCCGGCAGGTCTGACTCACGCGGCTGTGTGGGCAGCCTGTTGCTCATACCTCACTCAACGAATACCCCAGGAGAGCCGAAGTTCAGCACAGGGCCTCCTGCAAGGGATCCATCATGGTCTTGGGAAGGGATTTGGGGGGGTCATTGGAGGTCTCTTTGCTTCAAGTTATGGTAAATACACGCGCCTTTTCTTTTAATTAAATTTACTTGTTTAATATCGTAAAGTTATTATTATTATCATACTATTATAATCATTGACTTATATATTATTTATCTAGACCGGCAAACAGATCAAAAAACTTCCAGAGCGCATTTCAATTAGTATCAGTTTCGTTTTAAAGAGGGTAATCAATCAATATTAAATATTTAATAGGCTTTTGATCATTAAATATTGATTGAATTCCCTCTTTAACGAAACTATTACCGTATATAATTGAAATGCATTAATAACTCTTATGGATTTCGTATTGATTATCGATATAGATATATTCCTCTGCGGACGTTTATTATTATTGAATATTCATTGATTATAATCGTGAGATTGAAAATAATCAATATTGTATATAATTTTAATTGACATATATATTATTTAGTTATCTAGACCGGCAGAATAATAGAAAAATTGTTAATAGCGGATTTCATTTATATGCGGTAATAATTTCGTTTTAAAGAGGGAACCTATTTATATTTTATAGGGAGACGCTTACAGTATTGTAGGTATATCTTTTCATAAAACAATATTTCTGTTTCGTATATAAGAAATCTACTTCAGAAAACAAAAATCAAATACATAATATACGGGTCAATGAGAATGTCCAAATTGAATAAGACTAAAACATTCTTCAATGGTTCCATTACATTTTTAGACGTTCCTTTGAATTTGGAAAATTGTAGTTCTCCAATAGCTAAGATAAAATTAGAATATTTGGTTGAAATCATTATTAATTTTATTTTTGTTAAAACTATATATCAGATATTTATAAATTATTCACTGTTCAGTTAATTATAAACTACCCAGATAATTATCCGGAATTACTCGACAAATATCCTTCATCTTTTCTTTCTTCTATTAATGTAGCATTATTAATTATGTCTTCAAAGCTCGCCTACAAAATATTTCACGTATCTTATTCTCGCTTATACATTCAATTTTCGCTGATATATAAATCTATATGGTTACCTTATAGTGGCGGAAGAGCATTTCTTTAATTAATCTTATTTAAAATCAAACAATAAAATTCTTTTTCTCGATTCAATTATGATAGTTTAACATTTTAACATTCTCATTATGCAGTACGCGTAAAAATACGTTCTTAATATTTTCAGTTAGCAATTAATCGATTCACTCACTATATGTATAATATGCGTGGTTTATGTTCTGTCAACGAACCATCACGCAAATGAAATAAACAATAGCAACGATGAAATATCAGACAAATGAAATTTTAATGAGAAAATATTATTGATTTTCTTAATTAATATATTATTATATTGTAGAAATTGCATGCCGTTTATTGAAATTAAAACCAACGCTACCCATTATAGCTATGCTGCAAAAAAAATAACTAATTGACGTTTTCATAAACTGTTATAAACTTATAATAATAGTCCGGGATCCCAGAGGGTTTTAATCAAATGTTTGGTGCAAAAGTAATATGATCCATGGGATGATCAAATATGGAAGTCTTAAGTTGCAGAAATTGTACATTGTTTTTTATGATCATTTTAGTGTTTTCCATATTAAAGAATGGAGAAATTTTTATGGTTTTCACCCAATTTTCCTGAAAATGCACTTTTAAAAAATAAAGATATTATTTATACTTTTGAATAAATTGATGCATATCATTTTCTTCATATAAATTTTTTCAAGATATTACAAGTAAAATTACATTGATAAGTCGTGCTGATTATTTTCTAGAAACATTTGAATATTGGTTCTCTAGCTGAAATATGCCTAAAATAGTCATCAGTACTCATAGTAAAAGGTTTCTGGAAAATGATTAGCATGACTTTCATGATATAGAAAACATTTAGATGAACAAAATGATCTGCATCAATTTATTCAAAAGTATGAATAACATCTTTATTTTCTTTAAAATGTGCATTTTCATGAAAATTGGGTGAAAACAATAGAAATTTCTCCGATTTTTTAATATGGAAAAACAATGTACAATTTCTGCCACTTAAGACTTACATATTTGATCATACCATAGATCATATTACTTTTGCACCAAAATTTTGATCCCGGACTAGAAACTGTTATCCATTTTTTTACAATTATTGCTATTAATAACTTTGTACTTGCAAATGATACCTCTAATAACTTCAAACAATCTAGGTTCAGCCGTGCTCTTCCGAACGTACGGGGTGGGCTGTCTAATCGTGCTGATCGGATTCCTTCTCATGAACTATCTGCTTGCTGAGAAGAAGATTCCTGGAGCTCCTGGGGTGCCCGGCGTCGAAACCACCGCTCCAGGGAAAGATGGAGATGAAGAAGAGCCCAAAGACTATTTGGAAGAGTCCACTTATCTGTCCCCACATGGAATTCCATTTGCTCCTCATAACAGAAATCTGTCAAGCAGTCGGTTAGCCGAAGAAGCTGGAGGTATACACCAGCATATTTATTGAAACTTTCAACTTTATAAAGGGGTATTTATTGAAATCGTGAATCGTAAGGAATTTCTAATTATAAAAAAATTATTAGATCGATTCGTATTTTAAATAATAATATTTAATTTCCAATCAAGATTGTCAAATTTGATATCACATAAAATATCGATTGATAATTTTAAAAATTCCCGAAAAAAATGTCATGTTTAAATTTTATGGATTTGTATATTGATTGTAATATCTTGCGTAATTTATATTGCAGTAAACTTATCCGGCAGTAATGTAATCAATAAATAATATTATAAATTATTTTAAGACTCGATCCCAACAATCGAAATAATAGAGCAATTCAATGTACCATTTAATATTTTTATTATACTTTTTTCTATCGAGTAAAAAAATTAAAATAGGAATTTGTTTAGAAAGATTTTTTATTATATTCAACTATTAAATTTAGAATAAAGTATTGAAAAATTTTCAAAAAGAGGCAAAGAAATCCTTTAGTTTTATATAAAATTAATTATGTGTTGTGATCATTATTCTATAATATGACATTGCATTAAATATATCATTAACTATAACAAAATATCTAGTTAACAGCAGTATATAATAAATCCTTGAATAATTAACCATTCATAATTAAATCCAAACATTGTCTTGCAGAAGGTCGTTCAGCAATCATCCCACCTGGTGCCGGAGTACGAGCAACACCAGCTCCCGACCTCTTTTCGTCAAGACCTGCCACCTATCAAACCAATTATTAGGAAACTCTTCAATGAACAACAGGGTGACGAACATCCAAACACAGCGTTGTGAATTTTACCCCTTTTACCTGCTCTTATCTCCTATTTTCGAAATCTAGGCGTACGCATTCAGTGGAAAACATTGGAGCATAATAATCTCATTTTTATTAAATCTATGTTTGTAGTCCTAAGTAAATATGTTTTATAAAGTAAATGAACTTCAATAATTTGTAAAATGTTTTTCTTTTATGTTTAAAATGAATTGAATAATTTTAAAATATTAAGACGATGAGAATGTCAGCCATTGTGTAATGAAATGCAACAATTAGCATAATGGAAAAATATTTCACTATGCTTACTTTTTATTATAATAAAATCGAAATATAATTTTTAAATGAAGTACATATCAATAGTACTGTACTAATCATAGCAATGTTATTTCTACATTCTATATAAATGTAATAATATAAAGTTTTAATAACTCGCATGGTGAAAATAGTGTTAAAAATTCATAATATTAGGGCGTTTTCATATTCCATATTCATTTTATCTATATATTATCGCTATTTTATTTACAGCTTACATAATGTGATTTAATAATATATGTGATATGTAACATAGAAACGTTTAGAAACAATTTATATATATTAAGTACTCCTATATATTCATTTTGTAGAAAATTAGATGTCATATTTCTCAATATTTCAAGTAATAGATAGTATTAATGTGACAACAATTTTGTTTATTATTGGTGTGTATATATATATACCTAATAACTATAAACGTACCTATGTATGTAATTTTTATTATATAATTTAGAATACATTTTTCTTCCAAGCCATTGAACATTGTAGTGTGTTACTGTTTAAGGATTTAACAAATATATTACTTTTAATATTATAAGTAGTAGTCAAATTTAATTTGAATAAAAAATATTTGAAAATATCAACGAAGTTATAATTGGTGTAAATCCTTAACATGAAATATGGCTTTCATTGCTTAAGTTAACAATATAAAACTGTTTAACTGTGATGTATAGAAAATATATTCTGTATTCTGTCACCATTCTTATTTTTTAAATCCTTTTGCGTACAGTGTACGCACATGATTTGATATTTTTCCTATAAAAAGTAATTACTGGAAGAAACCTCCGTGTATCGAAATAAATTTTTAGTTACGTTACATTGTATAAATAATAAAACAATGCAGATTATCTACACCGCAGTACTGTTTTTGCAACTAGAATAATCGGAAGAATTTTTTGCAACCAGAATAATCTTATTCTACTCAAAATGGAACTTTTAAAAAACATTTTCAACGAAAAAACAAACTTTTACAGTTAACATATCAAATAAAATCAATTTTATTAATCAAAAACCACAATAATAAAAGGCGATTTCAAATAGAATGAAGCTGTAATGATACACATTTAATAAATATAAGAAGCTAAATATATTTTGAAAATAAAGTGCGTTTCAAAAAAAGTTAATTTCTATTTAATCTGTGAAATATAAAGAAGCCGCAGCACTGATAAAAATAATTATAGGAATCAACTGAACTTGGGAAAATGAGAACATATTAGAATTACAGGTGGTATGAGGCACTCATGTACTCCAAAATCACAACAAAAATGTGATAATTATAAAAGCGAAGACCTTGCAGTCAATCCAGCCAAGGATTGAACCATCTCCTAGATAAGATGATGTAATAAACTCGATATAAAATAGCACATCCAACTCAAATAGTACAAAAACTCTTTATAAAAATAATGCGTGCAAACAATGTAGAAATCATACAAAAATACGTATTTAGTATAAACTTTTGGTGATACAAGGGGCGACAGTTTGTTAAATGCAGTCGCATGTTAAATGTCGGTAAGGATACCGGCGTGTTGAAAACTATCAAATGAGTATTTTGCCAACACTAGAAAAGAGATGGAATGTCTTCGAGAGAGAAGTCCAAGGGGACCTTCTGCTGTGAATATCTGGATCCTGAAATGAAAGAGAAGCGAGAAGAGTCACTAAAATAAACTGCTGTATTGAAGATACAATGTTTACAAAAGTATACAAAAGCTGCTTAAATCAAGTGTTCATCACAAGAAGACTGTTTGCCTTATGAATTTCTAAATGGCTGTGCATAATGAATCGGTTAATGTCGACAGCTACTGAAAGGCGCAACAGTTTCGTGACTTCAACTAACCCCAGTCGCATGATCTCAATCGATAGTTTGACATGATTAATGTTTACACTGTGCTTCTCATGGATGTCGTAATAATATCTATTTATTAAATTATGTACCAAATAAAAACCGGCCAAACGTCAAAAAATGGTGAAATCTTGTTCGGCCCATAATTTTACTAATAGAGCTGTGAAGTAGACCAAATCGTAAGTTCTTTTAAGTGTTGTGCATATTATGAGTTTTATTGTCGTATAATTATGTTAATTATGCTAATTATAGAAGTTAATTACGATATCAATGGTCATTCTACGCATCTACATATCTATAATTAAATATTAAAATTAATTTCATAGGATAAACATTATTTAAAGCACTGATGGAACATTTTAAGATAACGAGACATTGAAGCAATTCTCAATATCTAATAGAAAATCTGTCGCATTCACAAAACACGATTTTCTAAAGGGCACAACGACCATAAACTCATGATTAATACTTTATTCGGCTCAATCATCAGTAAAAATAAGCTGTGCAACCTTACCAACGTCAAGAGGACGAATATTCTCTTTATTATCATGATAAAACCAGCCCAGTCCCGACAGCAGGGCAGAACAGTCGGTGTTAGCAACCAGTGGAATTACGTCGTCCACTCGGTTAGCATCGGTGAAAAAGTCCGAAAAATCATCTGTGCGTGGGAAAAGAAGGTGAGAGACAGTAAGAAAACCGGTTAGGTATATTTTACGCAAAAGCCAAAACGATGTAAAAAACATATCCTAGCGCAATAGCCAAAACTTTTTCAATTTGCATTCGATTTTAATTCTTTTTCAGATTTATTATCTATAGAGGCATATCTGGAGCCGTTTTTTTCATTTTTTAGATTCGACTTTTTTGAAGCCGTTTAGAGGACGAAATATATACAAAATGGCTGATTTTGGCCAAAAAATTGGCAGATAAAAACAATTTTCAATAGGGACGCAAGGAAATCTATAAAGAATATTCATCATTATGGAAATTGGAGGAAGCTGGAGTACGGGAAGCCTGGCAGCAAGCCCAAGAACGCAAACATCGAACTCTTAAGTCACTCAGATCAAAGTGCCTTAATCGAAATCCTGTTGATTTGATATCAGAATTGACTGAATTAATTCACTCTGAACAAGAACAAGAAACTAATGCAATGTTTGGTCATGGAGCTATGAAACTTGCTCCAAATTTTTTTAAATTCCAAGTAATTAAGAAATATTTTTTAATTATAATTGTTTTAATATAAACTCCTTCAAATGAGGTAATATCATGACATTTATATATATATAAAATTATATTTTTAATTAACTTTACATGTAAGCATGTGTATATATACTTTACATTATATAAAGTGGAACCCACTCATTACATACCTGTTTAATACATAGGTTAACTTA
>JAUZNC010046936.1:0-16178 GCA_034780395.1 Vannuccia rotundouncinata | reverse complement strand
AATAGTACTTTCGTAGTTAGATCGTCAATTACCTACAATACATTTATAGGGCAATAAATGCCCTATAAATGTATTGTAGGTAATTGACGATCTAACTACGAAAGTACTATTTTCCATACAACTTATATTCCTATGTATTCACTTCCAAAAGACACAAAATCTGTCACAAAATATATTGGTGTGCCGAAATCACTGGCCTCTTAATTGAATGGTCAAAGTTAAACGTTATTCTAGACCGAGTAATTGCACCTACTATTTTCAAAACGTGCCACCATCCACAAATCAACAACAGCAAGAGCAGTTTTTGGACGTGAAATAAGTTCTGAAGCTCAAGCCGCAGAACCGGACGAGTTAAATATATTCAACCTACGAATTACTCAAATTTGTCTTTCTGGATGAATCAGTCGAAGTAGACTTCATAATAAAGGTATACTAATTAATTTATTACATTATAATTCATTCATAAAAATTGATTAGGTACATGTTGTCCATTCAATTTATATATGATAAATTATGGTAATGTTAATTTTCAATGAAGAAAATATGTTCCTAGATATTTGGAAAAATTCCTAAAAATTAATTTGTCCATAATATAGAGTGTTCTCAAGATAATATCAATTTCTATAGATAAATTATTTTTTCAGTTAATAGGAAGTTTGAATGAGCACAAAAGTTCACTCTGTTTTTACCTTAAAAGCATTTGTGTTCCTCAGTAATGAATATACAATACAATGTTTCATTGGCTGATAGCCTATAATTTCTAGGATGTTTGACGGGAGTAAAAGAACAAAGAAGCCTACAAAAAATTACACTATATTCTGCGTTTTCCGTCCTGGTATCTATTATCTAGTATGTCCTTAGTTAAGGCCGGGTATTTATTGGCTGACTAACAATCACAAAATATTATTTCTATTTTCTATATTCTATTTTTTTATTCGTTCTCATTAAATAATTAAAAAAATTATAACAATTTTAGTGCGGGTTCTTTAATAGATTACGAAATTTTGATGTAGTTATAATATATATGTCATAGAAAATATAAATTCTTTTATTGGAGCTATAATAATCATGTAAGTTTAATAGTATATATGTCATATCATTATGTTTAAAATATGTTTTAATATAGAAGCAGTTGTTTTTAACCTGTCTAAATTTGTTCTTTTCTCTTATGTATAATACTACAAACATAAGATTTGGACTGCACAAGCTCATAGATCCATCAGAAGAAATAGAAATACAAAATTCATTAAAATTTTGTATAAATCGTTAAAATTGTTTCATCATTTAAAAACTCATAACAAAGTTAATTTATTTGTGTATTTATTGCAATGGTATTCTTTTGACCTTTTTTCATATGTAAAAATAGTATCAAATATATTTAATCCTTATATATATATATGATTCATCCAGGTGTGTAAGTTTATAAATATGATACAGTTCCCACTGCTCATAGCAGTATTATTTGTCTTGAAATGTGTAGAATTAAATTAAGACTCCAAAGAAGCTTGTCAAAGACTAGACTTTTTAATTATGCAGAAAATGTATTTCTTGAATTTTTCAAAACAGATATTTATGAACCCTGTTATAAGCAGAATGCTATTATAAACAATTTGTATAACATAAACAATATTATTATAATTTGGTAAATTCAAAACATTGCTGATATGAATAAGTGCCCTAATAAGTAACTCTAAACATAAATCCCAGTCTGACTGGGAAATTATTAATCATAGAGCCAATACTCATCATTCTTCTACCTGAGTCAGGATTAACTGTCTGTTCTAATGTCAAATCAATGGATTACCATGTCAATATATCCAATACTAAAAGCTCCATTTTGGAGAAGTTGTCATTAGCCTGTAAACTTTTCATCCATATTTAAGAGATCTAGTTGATACTTTGTCAACCACCAAACATAATTAATGTAGTACTAGATAAATAATAAATAAATTCACTTTTTATCACATGATCTAATCTTGATCCATTTGATCACATCTTAAGTTATGAAGGCTATGGAATATCAATGTCTTAAGTTTATATTCTGATGGATAAGAGTTTTTAGCTATCAATTTTCAAAAAAAGTAGCCATATTACATGAATTATGAATAAAAGTTAATTTTAATGATTTTCTGGCCAGTCTTAAATTAGGAAAGCTATGGAATTTTCATGTCTTAAGTAAGTTTTTATTATTTATATACCAAATAGTTTCACTATCAGCCCCCTTTGGCTCTTAAGCAAAGGAGCTGCAATTTAAGACCAGCCTTACTGAAACACTATAGACATGAAGCATAAATTATGACCATTTAACCTTTATATTGTGATTGTTTTAATAAATGTTGTTTGGCTCTCCTACTATTCTGGTTGTTTAACAAAAAGACTTATTGATTTTAACCTTGAGTTTATTAAGGGTCTTTTAAAACAAACGCTATAGTTATACATTGACTAACTAAATGAATTAATTTGTTTGACTTCCATATTATATAAAGAATTATTTAAGTATGTTGTTGTGGGTATTTCAAAGTTTCATAATTAATAAAGGAGAAACAAAAAAAGTCTGATAATTAAAACTTCAATATATATATATTTCGGATAAATTCTGTGAACGCTATAAAACACATCTGTAGACTTCTTTTATTTAATAATGAAAGCTCAGATTATATATATTCCATTTATTTTTTAAAAATAAGTATTTCATTATTTTTCTGCAAACATCTCACAAAGAAATTTAAACAGTTTATGATGTAAATTTTTAATTTTAAAAATGTTGGGGGTCATTCCATAAAGTAATGTACTCCACATGTTTTGATATCTTTTGAAAATTATTTGGGAAACAAGTTACATGGGTATTCATGTTATATGTCAAATTCAACCTACATTTAACCTATGTGTTATATTTTTTCATTTTGAAGTTACTGTCTCACAAACTTGGTAATATATACCAGAGGATAAAATTCATTTTTATTTATTTTTGTCTTTCAGTGAAAATTTCCTTGTCAGTAAAGTCAATTATGTGTAAAATTATCCTTTTATACATAGCTAAACTATTTACAAGTATTGGTAAACAATTAGAAACAACACATGGTAAATTATTTTTTTGGAAAAACATAACTAATATTTATTGTTCTAGAAACTGGAAGGGTACCCCTCCTTCCCCAATAAAAAGGCATAAAAAATATAATTAGATTAGTTTTGATTATGAAAATATAATATATTGAGAATATGTAACATTAATTTCAAAGCCATCGAGTGGATGAGTGAAATGGAATGTCCCTTGTTTATTATTGTTTTAGTAATGTTTATTACATTATTATAATTTGGTGCTTTCATAATATTTGTTATAATGTAATATGATGGCAAACATTATTTTGTTTTTATTCTGAAACTAATCTAAACTTCATTTCAGGGAGGACAGTTTGTGAATCATGAGGGAATCCTCCATAGGTTTCATTGATCTATTATTTGCATGTTTATATTGATTTTAATGTGTTTAAGGAATTCTGCATGGAATGAAATAACATTTTTAGTGAACTCTAAGTAGTTGTATAATAAATTCATTTAGTGTGTATTTCTTAGAAATTTAATATAATTTTCTGTTCACAGAATTTTTAAAGGGAATTTAGATACTTAACTCAATATTTATAATTTAATGTTTTATTCTTTTCTAAATGACCAATTTAATAAAGATATGAACAATTTGATAATTTACATTTTTTATACAGACCATGTAATTTATAACAGTTTAATCAAAATACAAAGATCAAATATATATCTTAGATAAAATATTACATGTATTAAATTTCATGAATACACCTAATACAAATAATATTTCCTTAAATAGTAAATAAAAAAAATGTACATGACTAGAGTATTTTTAATGCTCATTATTTAATTTGCCATAATCCAAATATAATTATTGTTTGCCTTAATTTTATTTGTATTAATTGCAGGAAATACTTTTAAACCGTGTTATATATTATATGTATATTGCTTTCATCTAGTATTTTTATTGTGTCTATGACACGCTCAGTGAAATATTAGATGACATCTTATTATATTTTTCGATTGTGTGATACTTTCTGCTTGGTGTAATGTATTCCTATTGCATGGGATTGGTTTGATTATATAGACACCATGAATGAGATTTATCAGTAATTTTTTAATACATCCCTGTAAATATCAATGATGAAATATTTAATACTTTTGTTTTTCAATCAGGCGACCAATGGTCAGTTTGCGCAGTTTTCTGGTTTTCACATCTGGCTTCATTGTATCAATGTTTTTGACAATGCTGGTTCCACAGTTCGTGTTCCAACCATCAACCCAAGAGAACCACATTCTACCAGCCTTCTTACCAAAGAATCCTCATTCGGAGGGAGAGTTTGATAAATTTCTTGAGAAGAGCAACATTCACACTGATATTCAAACTTGGAGTGATGTTGAAGATCATTCTCATGTTGGTAAGTCGTGTGTGATGTGTGAACAGTCTTAATGTTTGTCTTGATTTACGGTTTTTGTAGTTGAAGAGAAATTCTGGTCAACAGAATATTTGATTCAAAGTTGTAAACGAATTTTGACTCTGGTTTTCAACAACGGTTATTTCTAATCAATTTTTTTATTAAAATGTGTTTGTTTCAACCGATCAGTTTTAAATATTATTTTTTAGCTTTTCCATTTTTGCCTGAATGGCTCCAATTTCTTAAGTTTTAAATTAATTTCGAATAGCGCAGGCATATTTTATGAATTAATGTTTAACAACAAATATATTTATGCTGATTTTATTGTAAATACATCTTATGTTGCGTATTAATTCTACCACAGGTTATTAAAATTATCTGCCAGCTGTAAGTATAATTACTGACGTTTTACTGAATACCCAAAACTTAATTTAACGGAAGGCTTTAATTCTTTCTTCGTCATCGCCATAACCTGTAAGGATACCGCAAGTTTCGACAAATGGTTCGGTTTATACGGTATTCATTTTAATAGTTGGTTAATTGTTCTTTTGTTTTTCTCTGTTGTGTTGTGATTCTTGTTTGTCAATCTTATTTTTAGACCTTAATTCTTCAACAGGTAAAATCAAGATTTCACTAATTAGGTGCTGCGAATTTACTTCAATAAAACATCTTTTATTTTCGTATTGTATTAAATTATAAATTTTTGTTGGTGGATATTTTTTGTTTTGGAATCTTTGTGTAGATATTATTTTCTGTTGCTGAGCATGGTTGATGGTTGTCTATAAGCGAGATGTTATACAGATTGATCTATCGCTCCAAACACTTAGTTACTGAATCCTACTGTTAGAACTTTTCATTCGTATAAACTTTAGAGTCACACAGACGCAGAAAAATGTTACTGGCTTTGCTTTTTATCTTTTATTTATATCTGATCGGTGAAGAAGTTCTCTCCTATGTCCACCTTGTTTCAGTTTTGTGTCTTTGTTTCCTCTTTAGGTGAAGATCTGATCGCTCAGTCTCTAGCTAAAAAGGTTCGCATCTTTTGCTGGATTCTAACCAATCCTAAGAACCACAAATCGAAGGCCGCCCACGTAAAAGCCACCTGGGCAAAGCGGTGCAATAAATATATCTTCATTAGTTCCGAAGACGACCCTGAATTGCAATCTATTGGTGAGTGGTCAGTCCAGTGATACTAATGACAACTGACACCTAAACGTTGAAATAGACGATTCTTTTGTTTGAATGTGTGCTTATATTATTTCTTTTTGATTTAGCGAATTAATTTTTTACGTAAGTTATTAAATAAATTGTTTTCCGGCTGTTAGATATAAAAGTTGAGGAGGGCCGAGACCATCTTTGGGGGAAGACCAAGGAAGCTTTCAGATACATACACAAGCATCATCTCCAGGATTATGATTTCTTCCTCAAAGCGGACGATGATACCTACGTTATCTTGGAGAATCTTCGTTATATGTTGCGTAAATACGACCCAAAGTCACCGATTTATTTTGGACGGAGGTTCAAGGTTAGCTTTTCCTGCTTTTAGAATTATACGTTTCATGGAATTAGAAGATTGTAGACATTTATAACATTTTCCTGAGATTATCGTGGTCCAAAATTGTAAAAATATTATCAAAATAAAAGCAAAACTGTCTACCGGCACAAGAATTTACCCGCAGAAATAGCTTACACAAGTTGAACATTTGAGACTCCAACTGGATGCGGGTAGAAATATGAAATCAAATGTTGAATGACATTATTTTAATGATTCGACTTCTATTATATAGAAAGCCTCTACTTTTGCTCTATTTGGCCGTGTTGTAAGCCCCCCTCTGTCTTTCAGCCCTTCATGAAGCAGGGGTATATGTCTGGCGGGGCTGGTTATGTCTTGTCCAGAGAAGCGGTTCGTCGTTTTGTCGAAGAGTCTTTGGATAAAAAGAGTAATTGTCCAGGCGGGGAGGAAGGGGCTGAAGATGTCAATATTGGTGAGTATCGAACTAACCCTCCTATCTTTAGATACGTATAGAATTATTATAATCAAAGTTTACAGCCCATTTTAAAGATTTTATTGTTGAGACGATATAATTAATTAATTATCAGCCTAACTCTCACATTTTTCAAATCTAAGTAAAATTTTGTGCAATCCTCGAAATTTAGATATTTGCAAATGTCGTTTCGATTCGTCGACAATTTTTGGAATTGCAAGTTGACAGAAAAGATCTTCACCTAATTAATATCTAGTCTAACTTCTAACGATATGCAGTACATGGGCGTTGTCTTCAACATACCTATTAAATAACCAAGTAATAACGAAGAATTCAGATGATCAATATCATTATGTGCTTTATTAATTTATATTATTACAAAATTTTAATTGTGTGAAATTCAGAAACTTTATTTTGACTTATACTCTATTATTTTGATTCAGAGAAAACTATAACGTATTGTTTTACATAATTGGTATGCTTAGCACATTATAGCGGTGTACTTCAAAGCAGGACCCAAAGTAACCTTATTATTTAGCAACCTCTGTCCGAAGAAAATCTTTATCAACGCCTTGAACCACAGAGCAATGCTTTGGTCTCAAATTCAACAATTAATCAATTTCGTTTCAGTGACGTCAGCGACAACCTCATGATAATGTTAATCAACAAGCGCAATTGACAACAAAATCATTAGATTATCTAAACGTTCACAAAAGAAACATGTCCAAAACTTGTTCACAATTTGCCATCCGGAAACCTTGTACCCACATCTTATCCTTGCAGGCAAATGTCTCGAAGCAGTTGGGGTCATCGCCAAGGACTCCCGCGATAACCTCGGCCGCGAGAGATTTCACCCTTTCGTCCCGGATCACCATTTCAGCAAGGTCTCTGAAAATCCAAACATGTGGTTCTTCCAATACAATTTCTACCCCATCAAAGTGGTAAGCCTCGCTCCAATGAACACAAAGACTCAATCTTATTCCGTTATTTCAATCATTTTCCGTTATTTGTTACCCACTTAAGACAGAAAGAGGCAGTAAGCGAATAGATTTAATGAAACCTTCGAATGACGGTTAGTTTAAAGGATGCAATTCCGTTTACTGCTGGATATTCTGCCGACGTCCAGTTATGTTTTACTAAACTGGAGACTTTCACTTTCGTTATTGACTAATTTTCACCTGTTTCAAGATTCATAATTGTTTTTGTTTTACTGATAATTATTTTGCTTCTCTTGTGTCAGAATATGACGAGGTTGTTGCTTTAAGTGAGTTGACTTAGCGTTATTGACCTGGCATTATGATTATTTGGTTAACTAGTTAAGGGAATTTGCACAGAGTAACTTTGTGTTATCTCAGAAAATAAAGGTTTCAACCGGCCTTGGTAAGTTAGCGATCTTTAGTTATTGCAGTTTGAAATACCAACTTGAACTAACTAGCAGTGAACCGTACGAATGACGACCTGCAGATGCATTCCCTAAATAGCAAATGTATGCTTCAGTTTGTGGTCCGCTGATTTGAATTGTATTTCGGTTTATTTGTTTTAACAAATTGCAAATGTCACTCTTCGACACGACATCAAGGCTTTGTTTGCGTGTCAACGCTCGTTCGTGCAATGAATGTTTTCATTTCCGGCTCTGATCTTGCTTCCTGTTTATTCAATATATTTTAAGTGTACAGTTTATGTGGAGGTCTATTCTTATCAAAATGCGCAACTCCAGTAAGCAATTCTATTCAAAAGGGCTCCATTTAGGCCTGCCTGGGTTAACTATAGTCAAAAATGTAAGTATATGGGGTAGACTCATTCTGCGCTCTGTCACGGTAACATTTTTATCAGGTTCCTTGTGTAAAGGTTGTTTGTGTGCTCCTCACAGTATCGATTTATGTGTGAAAGAGGTATTGTGCTGTCAAGAAGAGACGGTTATGAAATATGGTCAATTGTGTCTAGCCTGATTTCTGACATTGTTCGAGATGTTTCGATATTCTTTCTCACACCTCTAAATGTGGATAAGTTTAAATACATTTCTGACGAAGTTGGAATGTGCAAAAAATATAAAGGTGTGAATACTTAATTGGGTTTGTTTTGTTAGTTTTGTGTTCTTACTGAATTGTTGATTAATAACAGATTAATAACAGATTAATAACAGATGAATAACAGTTTCTAATAGTCTCTTTTAACGGCGTTGTTCAGGGCACTGAATGCTGCAGCGATACGACAATCACCTTCCACTACGTCTCCCCAACATTCATGTATGTCCTCGAGTTCTTCGTCTACCACATGCGTGCCTACGGTGTAGTCCGGGACTTTAATCATATGCGCAGTCTCATTGACAAACTCAAAGGTGAAGAAAAACTCAAAGGTGAAGAAAAACTGCCCCACAAAGAAAGTGTCAAGGGACAGGAAGATATAGATGTCAAACGGTTAAGAGTTCATGTGTGATGTCACTTTTTGTTAATATTGTAATATCACCAGTTGGACGTGACTAACCATTTCTGTTACTTCTGGCTGTACCTCTTAGTTTTATCAAACTATTCAAACTATCGAATTCAAAGATAATCTAAAAAAAGGCTTCTAAAACGCACAACTTGAAAATAAAAACAATTTAAAGATAGTCCACATTTATTTAAGCTATGAAATTTACATTTTTATTAATTAAAAGTTTTATAAGAATCTATCAAAAGTTGTTTCGTTTCAGCCGTTTTATATTGTCTTGAGCCAAATATTTCCTTTTTAAGGCTGTGCTAATTTTGCTTTTTGTACTTTTTTTTACTGCACAGATTCCATTTGTACAATAAAATAATCCCTCTCCATTTTCATCTGTTTCACTTCCCCCTTACAGCTCCTTATTCCCGATTGTAAACTTGTTGATAATTTAATTTTCATCGCAGCTGCATCATTATTTCCAATCCTTTTCTTCTGGCTGTGATTTTTGAGAGTTGGGTTGCGAATAAGAATCTTGAATATTGACTTGTGCACTTGTAATGAAACCACTTTGGTTGTGTACATAATTTAAGAAATAAAATTCTCGTCTGCAAGCGTCACAATTTATTTGTATTGAATATTCGAATTTGTCCATGAATCATGTTTTTGGTTGTGCACTACATTTCTACTGACTTGAAATATCAAATACTCTTAAAATATTTATAAAATAAACGAAACTTGTACATTATTTGAGTTCTGTCTTATTATTATTTTTATCAAGTTTCCAGTTTTTTATTAGTGAGCAGTAGAAGTTTTTAGGATAATTTTTATCTGGGGATAACTTTTTCACTGAGTATATCGAATAGTTTATAATATTTTTTAACAAACCATAATACTCTTTTAAATCATTGTCGACTATATTTTGGATTTAGCAAGGATTTTAAGGAACTACTACAAGTATATTTAAGTAGAACGTTTTCAAAAACTAATCAAAATAATTATTTGGATAAAAATATTTGGGATGAGGTTAAATTATATTTAGTCTCAGTTAAACTTTGAGATCCCGGGTAAGTTAGATTTTTGCATAAGCTTATTAAATCTGTGATTGAGGTGTCAGGGGTCACTAAATCATTGAAATGTTGCACGTGCACATACAGTTAGTTATATTTTCAAGAAATATAATCGTTTTGAGTGCACCCTTGAATTAAAAAACTCTGTTCATGATTTACGATTGCATTTCAGCCTATATTATTTGATTTTATAGTCTTCCAAATCATACAAAATTTTTGATGTAGACCCATTTATAGGTTCGCTCGTTCACAATTTTTGTTTTGCGGAATTTTTGAGTTGATCAAATCAATGTTTGATATTGCGACCTTAACTTTCATTTTAGGCTTAGAATAGTTTTTTTTCAATTTGTTTTAGAAATTGTGTTAAACTTTATTTAAGAGAATTTTCCGAAGCTTTATTATAGATTAATATTTTTTTCATTTGAATAAAAACAAAAGAAAAAACATAAAATTATAACACGGATTCGAAAACAGTAATATTCAGATATCGGAATAAGGTAATAAGATAATCAGGGTTCATTTGAAATCGTATTTTGGAACGTTTTTCTAGACAGAAAAAATCTTTTTGACAAAATGAATTTCGAAACTTTATCTATTAGTATTGCTCATTTTATTTACGATTCATATAATTATTTTTATAGAGTGTTGAGACTCTCGATCATTTGAAAA
Organism: Vannuccia rotundouncinata; assembly: GCA_034780395.1. Lineage (NCBI taxonomy): Eukaryota > Metazoa > Platyhelminthes > Proseriata > Coelogynoporidae > Vannuccia > Vannuccia rotundouncinata. The sequence goes on along the minus strand of JAUZNC010046936.1, from coordinate 5,582 downwards.
ATATAATTGAGAATCTAAAAATAATTTCAAATTTATGCATCCTCTGATTATTTATTTCATCATCTAAAGCAAATATTAAATTTTCCGGCCGTGTCAATTTACCCAATTGTGTTTATTACTTCATCACATCCAATCCACGCCAAACAGTGAAGTGACAATTTCAGATCATTAGGATATGAGTGCGGCCCCAGTCACCAGATATAACTCCTGGATTTTATAACCTCATAATTAAATACATATAATTAATGTCGAATGTCCTAAAATTTTGTCAAAATGTCATAAAAATAGCTCTGGAAAGTCTTGAATTTAATTTTAGAAATTGCGTATAAAACCTGGGTAATACAATAATTAGTGAATACCATAGACATTACACTAATAAGTATTTATGTAATGTCTATGGTGAATACCTATTATTTTAATTTGATTATTTTAAAAAGATAATTTTCTTTTTTCAATAATTTAGTTACTATAAATTATTCAAGTAGTATATCATTTATTTTAGAATATTGTTAACGATAGCGTTATACAGGGTGGCTCATAAGTCCGCAACCTCAGTCGTAATTATTAAAAAAAATGCATTGCATAACTTTATTCATTACAAATTACTTTATTTACAAATGGATTTGTAAATTCTATTTGAAGATGCTTAAAGAACAACTAGTTCCACTCCTGGAGGCTTCCCAAAAATTCCCTTTTATGCATTTTCAACAAGATGGTGCTCCGGCACATTAGCTTTACACATTAGGCACATAATATGCTTAGGCACATTATGCATTTCAGTCACAATTTGCCATTTATTATGGAAGTATAATCAGAAAGAATTAATATTTTTGTCAAGACTCTGACTGGAAACAATATCAGTTGTGCATATATACCCGAAATCTTGTAACAGAATGGGGTCTAATTATATTCCGTCTTTGTGACATATTCAGCGCCTTGCAAATGAATAAGTCGGGACAACGTCAGGTTTCAGAACATCGCGTACAGCTGAAAACATTGCAAACGTTCAACGATGCTAGAAGAGAACAACAGTGCTTTCCTTAACAACATATCGAATCTTTTGGAATTACCTAGCTACACAGCTACCGTTTAGTGGAATATACATTGTTAGAGGAAGAGTCAGACATATCCGCGGAATCCTGAAGATCTTACAAGATGCAGACTTACAACCCCATTCTTCAGTTTTCGTACAAATTTCCTGACAAAAAGATGGTTTACTTTTTGACTTCTTGTGAAAAGAACAGTGTTGCCAGAGAAAATGTTCAAACTGAATTTTGGAAACCAGGAGCAATAGAAAAGTTTATATAATCAAGAAATGGGCGGAGTTATAGACAGTGACGACCACATTATGCATTCGCACACCTGTGTCTGTAAATTGTATTTCTGGTTTAAGAAAATAGAAATATACTGTGTACTTGCTTGGGCTTCGTAAATCCCATGAATTTCGAAAAGATTATTGATATACTGCAGGGTGTTCCATAAGTCTTTTGCCATGTTAAAATACTAATTTTATATAGATTCAACTTTATTGACAAATTTTTAAATAGCTACATTAAAAATTTATATATATATAGGTTAAAACAGTTAACAGTTTTTAGCATAGACTGAGGGTTCTAGTCGCTTGCTCTATATATTCTTTGATTGGGTTATTCCCCGCAGAGAGAAAAACACAAAGACTACAGATCTGGATATTTTGAAAATCAGAGACTTTTAGCATTCTTCTAAAGGTTCCCGTCGCAAGCCTCAAGGTTGGTGACGATTTACCGGCCGATTGGAATGTTCATGGACGCATTCCTCACTCAGAAAAGAAGGAAATCCTTTGAAAAGGTGTATAGACTGTTCCTCGAACGGCATTGGAATGGAATCGAGATTTCACTGTATTGCATATTGTAGTGATAATTAAGGGCGGCTTTGCTTCAGAGCTTGCTCCACCCATCAAATTTAAACCAATTCCGCGTTGAATAAATGCTTTTATATTTGTTGCATTTTACTAATTAACCCACGCATTTTAAAGTGAAATATTACGTGGTTCAAGAATTATAGTTTTCCTAATTTTAAAAGCGTCAGACACTTAAGTGAAAAAGAATATTTTATTTCAATACCGATTTTATATAGAATCAATAAAAATATTATTACTAAAAAATGGAAAATCCAATCATACATAAATTATATTCAATATTGGTAATAATCAGAATGAATTCTTTTAGCAAAATAAAACTCAAACAATCGAAAAAATAATTAAAATTGATCCTCTGAGTAAAACTTTATGACTTTTTTTCACCGGTTTCCGCAGTTGAGTTCCAAATTATAACCAGTTAAAAATTCCTAAACCAGGAACTTCTTGCTATTCACCAAATTTTGGATAAAAATATGCTTCTGATTTTCTTCTGCAAGAACAAATCAGTCCAATTTATTAGTGACCAGCTCTAATAACAAATTCTACTATAACAACACTAAATTAAGACACAGCTAAAAATGTCGAAATGTACCTTATGTCGAATTATTTGCCACTTGCAGCATGTATAATTGCTGAAGCAAAAGTTTATGTTTTGATGTAATAATTTAAGCCATGGATTACAAAATGAGCCAATATGACGTGTATGTGCAACTTCAACACCCTATAATGTACGAGTTATTATATAATATCTCGATGTCCCAAATGCAAACTATCGTACTCCGATTTTTCTGAAAAAAAGAGTTATATAATATATGGGGGGTGATTTAGTCTTGGCTATATAGGTGTCCATTCTCTCTTAATGGTGCTTTTCTATTTTTTTCGTTGTTATAACTTTAAACTTCATTAGCCAACATTTAAAGAAAATGTTGAATACGATATTTTGCATTTCGCAAGTCGATATGAAGTCACTTGTAATCATTTATTACACAAGTATTCTGCGAGGTGTCATTGTAGGCGTATTCGTCTGTACTTTGCTCGATAGTTACAATTATCAAGACTCTAGCTTGTAAGCTCTTCCTCAGCTATAAGAGTAAAGTTGTATCGATTCAAATTTATTCCGTAATATGCAGTCACTCCGGGTAATATTATAGGTGTTATATTTCATCGAACCAGATTCTTACCTTCTAGCTCTTACGCCAAACCAAATATTTAATGAATCAAAATAAAAGTACAGAAAAGCCCTCTGGAATTTATTTCAATTAGTGTATTGTGACAATATATTTCAATCAAAATAATCAGTACATTATTTACGCAAACTATTGAGTACAATGTTTTACGAATAAAAAGAAATAGGTACATTATATAAGCGTAATATATAGTAGCCTATAGCTAAAATACAATAAGCAAAATTAATATTTGTAACAGATTCTAACAATTTTCCGCCAATCAAAAAGAATGAAAGGCAAAATTGTCAAAAGTTTGATTAATTTCATTAATATAGACTAAATTAACTACAATACTGCATTAGCTAATCCAAAGATTAAAAAATAATGCTTCCTAAAATACCTATGACGTCATCTATGTGTATTGTAAATGATATAACTAAAAAGCACACAAGAATATATTATTTAAATTAGTGTATTGTGAAAATATAATCACTAGAAAACAAAGATATATGCTAATCAAAATAAGCAATACAATAAGCATAGCCCCTTCTGTACAATATTTTACGTTTTACGAATAAAATTTGAAATCAAAATAAATACTAGATAGTGGTGTCTATATATAATCTGTAAAATACAATAAGGCATTATGTTATAATATAGTAACCGAATTCTTTCACGTATAGATCTAAATTATAATAAATACAGGAACGAAAGCCCTAGGAATAAAAATATGTTTACATTTATTCATAAATAATATACAGTAGTTCTAAAAACAGGACGGTGACTTTGAAGGTGACTTTGAAGGTGACTTTCTGATTGTACTTACAAAGTCAATGTTCAAGATCTTTCAAGTTACAAATATAGCAGAAATCTTGTGAAATAGCCACGCGTGCAAATTATCGTTGAGTTGGAATGAAAGTGACATTTTAGTACTTGTAATAAAGGGTGTCCAAGGAAATTGAAACAGACGAGGCACAGATTTAGTGAGATAAAATTGTACAAATGAAAGTAGTGCAATATAAAATGCTTTAGAAAACAGCACAGCCATAAAATTAGAAAATATCAGGCTTAGTCGGATATAAATGCGATAACATCGACAAAAAAGATGATAATTCAACCTACTCCTAAAACATCGCAATGTTGACTTATCAAAAGATTTCAAAGATGGGTTAAGAATATAAATTTCTGTTATAATTTGATCGAATCTTAGAGAGACTTTTTAATTACTTAAATATAGAATCCAATAATGACTAAATTATGTTGGAAGTTGTTCGTTCTAGAAGATTTTAATTTGGCAATGTGATAAGTGCCCGACAATGTGGCTTTAGCTAAATCAGAATGGTGACATTACCATGTTTTCTAAACAAATATGTGACAATAGATTTACAATAGATTCGGGAAGAATTTTCCTATTAAAATATATTTTGAAGTGATTATTTAACAATTCTATTTTTGGTCGTCTTCTTGACACTTTCTTTGTGGGGCAGTTTTTCTTCACCTTTGAGTTTTTCTTCACCTTTGAGTTTGTCAATGAGACTGCGCATATGATTAAAGTCCCGAACTACACCGTAGGCACGCATGTGGTAGACGAAGAACTCGATGACATACATGAGTGTTGGGGAGACATAGTGGAAGGTGATTGTCGTATCGCTGCAGCAATCCGCCCCCTGGATTTAAAACAAGAAGAATATTAAAGGAATTCGATTGAATCGAGAATACAACAGTCATTGGGTATAATAATAAATGTGAAGTAATTGCAGAGATGCCATACATGGTCATGTAACAAGCATAGAGATTTAACCAAACAATATCCATAGACAGGAGAGGATTCGTACCCACATAATCCTCCTGCATTACTACAAATATATTATTTATGTTAAAATAGCGTTTTATAAGGATGTTGATTATTATCATGCATTATTGAATCATCGAAACTATTTAGACTTTTTCGAGACTTAACTAATCTATTCTTACATATTTAATTTGTTAATTTACAAACTGGATAGGTACATTTATTAATAAATTAAAATTAATGGAATAAAATATTAGTGTATAGATCTAAATGATTTATTCTAAAATTACAGGCGACAGAAAAAAAAGTTTTCACTTAACAAACAATTGTGATTTTAATTTATATACTGGTGGTGTTGATTCAAGTTATTTTAAAAAGTTGTGTAGCTTTTCACAATTTGTGTTTTTAATTTTACGTAGACGTTTAAGGATTTGTTTTTTTGCATACCTTTTGAAAGTATTGAATATCAAAAAAAGAATTTTCGCCTTTACATTGCATCTTGATTGGCTACACAAATTAGCGATAATGTAAATTAAAAGTTAACTTATTTTTACACACACACAAGTTAGTGACGAAGGTTTAATATCTCTATCTACAAATATAAAAATATCAATTCCCCATACTGCTCACGAATGGAATTGAAAATAAAGAAGTGGAAAATATGTCGAAAATCGGTAAACAGCGCCAAGTATATAAAATATCAAAATAAAGATCAATATTGAATTAA
>JAUZNC010046925.1:0-16179 GCA_034780395.1 Vannuccia rotundouncinata | reverse complement strand
AATTTTCTATCGCATGTGCGTGTCACTGGCAGTAAGGCCATGAGTGGGTTTTTATTTTTATTATAGCAGAAGCTTGGTTTAAGTCAACGTTTAAGTCCATGAAAAAGGAGACCGGGAATGAAAACGATAAGGAGTGAACGTAGCTCCTTCTTGTGAGCAGATTGGCTGAACTCTCATTCGGTCTAGAAGGACGAATTATCACAGATCGCAGAGGATCGGGAATCCCAACGACTCTATTACGAATGTTAGTTCAGCTGAATGGTTTTCAATAAAAAATAATAAATAAATATTGCAAAAATTTATACTAACAGAAAATTGAGCATGGCTGCTAGGCAAGCTACAATTAGGTTTTATTCAAATTTTTGCGATAATATTGCATGAATTTTAAACTGTTAGAAATTTGAACGTGGCTCCTGGGCCCCATATAATTATTTTGAATTTATCAAATAACTTCTAAATAAATATAAAAATGATCATATTAAAATATATATTGCATATATGTATTGTTATTGAAAATAAAAACAGTAGTAATTCTTAAAATGAAGTAAAGAAGAAAATAGCTGAAAAGTAAAATTTATAATATTCAAAATTTTCGATTAACTCTTTATCAAGCAATACTCCTATACAGCTAGAAAATAAAAAAACAGAGTGACTAAACCATTAATCACTAAAGCATTATGTAATAACTAAAAGACGTATTATGTAATAACCAGAGGCTCCAATGAGAAACAAGAAAGGAAAAAATCAATAAAGCTATATGAAAATCACACACAGAGCACATATTGACAAGATAAATAAACAAAAAACGAGTTATATTGGACAATTCGCAGAATGTTGTTAGTTACGCATAATGTTGATGGTAGAGTTGATTTTATTGATAAAAATTCTTTCCGCTGCCTTGCGTTGAGCTGAGTCAGAGAAATTAGCCGCTAGAATTTTATGCTTGATATAAGTCTTGTTAGGGATCATGTGATGTGCCTTATTGAAGCGAAAAAACAGGTTGCTTGACTGTGAATTTAAGTGTTCCCCAATCCGAGACCAAAATTTCCTGTGCGTTTCTCCAATATAGACAGCTTCAAATAGGCAACAAGTGATGGCATAGACAATGTTCTTTCGGAGGCAAAGACTTTTCTGAACACAAATACAAGTAGTAGGACATTGCATTTTCTCTCTTGGTTTAAGAGATAAATTTTACTTTTCAGCTATTGTCTTCTTTACTTCATTTTACATTTGAGCTGATGGCGAACCTTAACAGTAGTAATTCTTGTCATGAAATCCGTCATAACCCTTTTGTAAAAAAATCTCGCAAGTAATATTGAACAAGAGTAATCTGATAAGGCTCAATGAGTTTAGTGATTAATAGCAGCCATGGTACTCTACAGACATTCGTCTAAATCGATTACGCTCTTGTGCCCACCATCAAAACAGTATATTTCCACATCAACAGGCTCATCCCATGCACGGCGACATCATAAATTAAAATAATTAAAGTATATGTACGCATGGTTAGATTATATTAGAACTTTGCATTGCTATACTGTGTCTCATTAATCAACTAATTAAACATTGTAAAAATATGTTCTATAAATTCTTTCAAAAATAGCTAAAAATAACTATAATTGATTCAAATTTGGAAAATTTAAATTTTTGAAAATTAATTTTTATTTTTAAAATTTTTGTTTTGAAATTTGAATTCTCCATATGCAACATAGTACTATTAGCCCCGATACATAAACTTATTCAAGTTTTTAATAGTAAAATCAAATTCTCCAAACGCAATATTTACTAATGACTAAATAATTAAATACAGAACTTGCTCTAAATAGATGTTATGATAATTAGGATGATAAAACAGAAAGATAACGATTATAACAGTAAGGCAATCAAAGAATTCGGATAGTTATAACAGAAGAAATGGAAAAGAGACTTTCAAGGAAACGACGTAGCAGAGCTCGTAAGAAAGGAGAATGAAATGAACAACTCACACACCTCCTTATATACCTTGATACTAAATTCTCTCCCGGTCTACTCCCGGCCGGGAGGTCATCTCGAAGCAATTCGGGCAGACTCAAAGAGGGAGGAAAATCAAGATGCGGGAGGTCCAACTTGCATGGGATGTGTAGGTAAGTTGGCGAGGGGGAGTAGGCCGGTGGTGTCCGGGGTCTGCGGTGGCTAGTTCCACTGCAGTTGCAATGGGTTGTCTAGTATAGGAGTGATTAGGCGAGGGAGGGGGGAGGATGTGTATGTAGTGTTTGTAGGAGGGAACAGGTGATAGGGGAGGGGAGGAGAGAATAGAGGGGGAAAGCAGGGCGTAGGAAGTGACGAAGGGACCCAGCTGGAGAGTTGGGAGATGCGAATGGAATAGCTGAGAGAGGCAGTGAAGGAAGGAAGAGATTGTAAGAAGTGCAAAAAAACTCAAATCGGCTAGAGTGGTGCCGTGCTGCTGCAGATGCGAGGGTGTTTACCACATTAGGTGCGCAGATGTCTCCAGAGCGCAGGTGGATGGAGAGGTTAAGAGATGTATTTGGAGGTGTGGGGCGTGCGACAGAGAAATCGAGATTTCTGGAAGAAGAGTGAGCGAAGAGGAGGTGATCCAGGAAGGAGTTGGAGAGGAAAATAGCGAGATGGCGAATGGAAGAAGATCAACAAGGAAAGCCTGAGGATCCTTCAGTAGAATGCGGATTGGATAGGGAACAAGAAAGTGGAGCTGGAGGAAGCGTTGAAGAGATTGGATGTAGATGTCGCAGTAGTCCAAAAGAGCAAGTTGGGAAATGGGAGCAAGACGCCGGTGGTGGACGGTTACACGGTGGTCAGGAAGGATAGGTTGGTGGTCAGAAGAGGGGAGGACATGAAGGGAGTGTGTTTGTTGACTCTAGTGAAGAGCTGAAATCCGTACAGGAGAAGATCGGGATAGAAGGGGGAGACCACGGAAGGATTGAGAGTGTCAGTGGACATCAATAGAGGGGAGAGGGTGACTATCATTAATGTCTACCGACAGCGGATTAGGAGGATTGAAGGAGAGCATGAGAGAGCGAGAGACACCTGCAAGAACTGGATGAGCAGGGACTTAAGGGAGGTGGTTTTAAAGGATATGAATCTGCATTCAGAAAGGTAAGGCAGCGAACCGGATCAGTGCAGAGTAGATAGAGCAGAGGTGGAGGAGATGGTAGGGTGGTGCGAGGAGAACCACTATTCGATTCTGAACGCATGGACAGAAAGACTGGGAGGGAGAGTGGAGGTAGAGGTGCTCATGGAAAGAGAGGAGGTAGCGGAGAGGTGCTCATGGAAAGTGGTGAACGAGTTGGGGTCAGATCACAAGGCGGTGTTGGTTGTTGTTGTTGTTGCTGCAGACCCTTTTCCCCTGATCAGACCAACCATTGTTGGTCTGACGGAAGTACTCAAGAACGGTGCGTTCATTTTTCAGGTCTTCAACCCCCCTCTCAAGCCTAGTCTAGCCCTGCCCCCCCAAGGCCGCGCAGGTGAGCCAGTGGTCCTTTCCCTCATCCCCTCCACATCTGCAGCACTTACCAACCCCGAGACCCTCCACCCTCCGTTTGTAGTAAGCATCTTTAGGGCAGTGACCTCTTCTGAGCTGAGCCAGGACTACTTCTTCCCTCCTGTTTCTGCACTCTCTCCTGATCTTGTCCTCTTCATAGATCCTCTTCTCTCTGGGTTCCCAGTCGGGTTTGTAACTGACCTTTCTCCTGACCCATCTCTTCGCCACCTTAAACTCGACCTTGACCCCCTCCTGATCTAGCTCTCTCGCCTCGTTCCCCACTCTGTCTGCTTCCTCATTGCCCACAATGTCCACATGACCAGGAACCCATTGCAGCTTGGCCCTCTTCCTGTCCGCCAGCCTCTTCATTTCTTCCTTCAGCTTCTCCAACCTCCTGTTCTTGCTGTTATTCCTTCCCTTAAGTGCTTCCAAGACCGCCTGACTGTCCGTGCAGAAAATGATTGTTTCTTCGGCTTCCCCCTAGGCCCACTCACCCGCTTCCTCAAGCGCCACCAGTTCTGCTTGGTAGCTGCTGCCAACCCAGCCAGCTGGGGCCATTCTGTTCATTCATCCTTCATCACACAACTAGCGCTGGATCTGCCCGCTAAAGATAAGTTTCCAATTTCCCTCGACTGCTTCTTCGAACTTGCTCCAAGCTTCTTTCACCTTCTCTACACCATCTTTCTTCGTGCCCCCTTCTAGCTTAGTGATGACATTAGCTTCTCCGATACCTTCGCAGGGTTCTCTTCTGGCCCATCTAAACTCCTCTCTACTGCCAATTCTGTCTATTTCACATTCTTCCTGAGCCTGCATCTTTTACCCCTTGTTCGCTTTCAGCCTGCTTCTCCCCTCTTCTTCTGTCAGCTTCCTCAAGGAGTCGTCTCTTCTGCCTCTCTTCACCTTTTTGAAGAAGACCAGGGCCTTCTTTTGGCTTCCACTCCTATCGGTTCTGCTTCGGCTTCGGCATACACCGCCACCACAGGAGCTGACTTGCAAAGTCCAGTGATCACTCTGAGAGCTTCTCTCTGACCCTTTTCGAGTTTCTTCATGTTGAAATCGCTGAGCCAAGACATCCAGGCGTTGTGTGCTCTTTCCCATCCCCAGTCTTTTCCTGCGATAGCCTTCAAGATTCTCGTCCTCCTCTTTGCTTTCTCCAGAACTTTCTTTACTTGGGCTTCAAAGCAGAGTTTCTCGTCGATCACCACCCCTAGGAACTTCTCTTCCCTCTTCTTTCCAATTTCACCTCCTGCCACACTCAGTCGTGCCGGTGTTGGTGGAGGTGAGTTGCAGGAGAGAGGGACGTTGCAAGAAGAAAGGGCTAGCGTGGGCTTGGAGGAAAGCGGACTGGGAGAAATACAGATCGGAGTGCAGAGAAGGGAATACGGATTGGCAGGAAGGTCAGAGGTTGCCGGAGAGAGTGATGGAGTTGAGAAAGAGAGGGAGAAGAGGAGGAAGGGGACGGAGAGGATAAGGGAGTACAAGGTTGGTGAGGAGAAGTTTGGAAGACCGTTCAACATGGAAGAGATAGGAAGGGCAATGGGACAGATGAATGAGAAGAAGAAGGGAGGAGTGGATGGGGTGGAGACAGCACTCATGGTGAGGATGCCGGAGGAGCTGAGCCTGAGGTGGTTGGAGGTGTTCAATACGAGATAGAGGAGTAGCTGTTGTCCTGGGCAATGGAAGAAAGCGGAAGTGGTGCCACTGCTGAAGGCAGAAAAGGATTCTAAGATGAGAAAAAGCTATCGGCCGGTGAGCTGATGGAAAGGATGGTGGTTGATGGATGAACAGGTTCCAGCAGTGATGGTGAGGTGGTTCGCAAGCTTCCTCTAGGGAAAACAAGCTAGAGTGAGAGTGGGGAATGGAAGAAGTAAGTGGAGGAGGATGCAGTAAGGGAGGTGTTACTACAAGGAGCGGGAAGCTCGCCAGCTTTGTTTTTGAGGTACAGCGGGTTTGGCGACGATATTGCATTATGGCCGAGTAGGAGGAAGCTGCAGGAGGTGAAGGAAAGAATGCAGAGGGCGCTGGACAAGGTGGAAGTATGGGCGACAAGGAATAAGATTGAGCTGAACCCGACGAAGTCAGAGTGTGGAGTGTTTACGAGGAATGTGAGGGAGAAGAACTGGCAGACGGGGCTGAAGATAACAGGGAGGGATATTGCGTGCAAAAAAGAGCTGCTATTCTTAGGAATAACGGTGGATACTGGACTGACGTTTAAGGGACAGGCAGAGTAAGTTATTGGGAGGGTGAAGAGGAGGGTGAAATTTATCAAGGCGCTGGCAGGAAGGAGCTGGGGATGGAGAAGAGCGGAGCTGATGAAGAATATATAGGATGGTCGTGGAGAGCTGCGTCTGGTATGCAAGTGCGGCATGGATGCCTTGGCTGGTGAAGTCCAAGATGGAAGTGATCGAGAAAGCGCAAAGAGTTGGATTCAGGGCAGTATCCGGGCAGGTGAAGTCAACGCCAGTGGAAGCGGTGTATCTGGAGACGGGAGTGACACCAGTCACAGTAGAAGCGAAGAGGAGAGCGATGGTGACTTATGAGAAGACAATGAGAGGAGAGAGAGGGGACCCGAAGCGGGAGCTGTGCGAGAAGGAGGGGAGGGTTAGATTGGCAGCATACAAAGGATGGAGCGAGCAAGCGAAGAGGAAGTGTGGGCTGATTTTTGAAGAGATCAGGGAAGAGTTCAGCAATAGGAGGAGAGAGCTGTGGAGAGGGATAGTGGAAGCCGGAGTGGAGATTTATGGTAATCTGGTAGAAGAAGTGGATAAGAAGGGAAACCGGGAGAAGCTCAGGCAGACGGTGGAGGCGACCATCAGGAATAGAAGTAAGGTGGAGGTGAGAATCTTCACAGATGGATCAGTGGAGGGTGGAGTAAAGAATGGTGGAGCAGCATGCGTGTCGCAATGTGGAGACGGAGAGATAGTCAGGAGGAGGACTGCAGGGATGATTTGTAGTTCGTTTGGAGCGGAGGCGGTGGCGATGAGGCTAGCAGTGGAGTTGAACTAAGAGAGGAAGGCCAGTAGCGTGCTGGTCTGCCCAGACAGTCAGTCGCTGCTGAGGTCGCTGAAGGGGACAGGATTGGGCGGAACAAGGAGATGGAAGAGTTGAAGGAAGGTTTGTGTAAGGCGGCGGAAGGTAGAAGGATTGTACTGCAGTGGGTCCCTAGCCACGTCGGGATTAAGGGTAATGAGTGGGAGGATCGGGAAGCTAATGTAGCCAGTGTGAGGACCAGGAGGGGGTGGGGGTTTGGTTTGAGTGTGCTAAGAGGGTTAAGTATGATCCGGGAGTAGATGGATGAGGGGCTTAGCAGAAGGGAGCAGGTAGTGCTGGCGCAGCTGAGAAGTGGTCACGTAGTGACACTGCATATTACTGGCACCGGATTGGCGTCAAATAGGACCCGGGGTGCGATCAGTGTGGGGAGATGGAGTTGAAGGATCACTGGCTGGTGTGTGAGCGGTGGGAGACCGCGAGGAGAGTGTGCGGGATCGAGAAGGTGCAGGACCTGGTGGACGAGCGCCTTGTATCACGGTTCCTCCGGAGGGTCGCCCTAAGTGAAGGCTTGACGGGGAGCCGGTAGCCACAACAACAAGTAAATTCTCTTTCGTCAAAATTTAATTCGCAAATGTGCGTAAAAATTTAACATTCAAAGGTGAGGTAAAAATTTTAACTAGTATAGGTGTGGGGGGTCCTTGTTCGAACAAAGGATCCTCCTTACATACTACTGATCTATTTTCTACATATTTCTAATTTTGACAAATTTTTATTCAATAATGTAAGTTATTATGAAAAAAAACTGATAAGGAAACATTAAAAATCGTACTAATAATAGTTATAATAATAACTGAGACAATATAAATAAATTATCAGCGTTGTATAAATTGCAAAATTTTGTAATTATCGTTCATGTAAACAAATGTATTTTTAACCCTTAATACTTCGAAATACATTATTATCACAAATATAAAAAACAGAATTTATAATTAAAGCACAACTGCTCAAAACCCTGGTAAACAGTATTTTAACAATTTACAATGCCGAAGACGACTTCATTATAGCAAAGTAATGTGAGACTTGGCTTGGTGATTGGGCGTTGGTGCTTGGTGGTTGGAAGTTGATGAGCTCATGGTTGAATGCTTCGCTTTGTTTTAGTCTGTGTGTTGAGATTTGTTGTTTTTGAATGTAATGGATATGTAATGAATGTACTAATAGCAAAGTATTGTAAGACAGGAATTTGTTTAACCGCAAACTATCATGAAGCCAAGGGTACGTAGTAGATTCGAACCGCAGACTTACTGGTTTGTAGACCGGCATGTTGCCGCTATGCTGCGCTGCCTTTTAAAGCTTCAGCGAAAAGTAATCCTCATTAAGTCTTACCTCTTCACAGCAACACTGGATTGTGTTACTACTGTCTAATATCGGAGTAGAGAGTCTTATTTACCGGAGTCATTATATGAATATTAGGCAATATTTGGTCATAATTAATGTAACAAATCTACATTTAATCTTCCGATTAATGTAAAATTAATGCTATAATATATTAAAATTTAACATAGCTTATACAAGATATTGTGCCATATTTAAAATATATACTATCAAAATTGTTATTATTATTTTAATGTATAATATTTTCTATACCTCCTATATGTCCTTTATAAGCGATGCAGTGACATTAAATTAATACATTTTTCCATTGAAAAACCTCTTCTTTTTTTTAGTAGGTGCCCTAATATAATGTCTTTTCGTTTTAATTGTCTCCTCCATTATATATGGGATGGTTTTGCGAGATCAAATCCTGGTGGAAATTTGAATTGATTTTCACTACACTACAGATTAAATTAATCCACGTATAACAAATTGAAATAATTTCTCCAAAAAGAGCGTTATTAATGATTTTCTTTATCATTTTTCATTTTACAAAATTTTAATGTTATTATGTAATAAAATTATTTTTTATCTAATAAACTAGTGTTTTAATTTGTAAACTAGGCACCATTTAATAAACAATAAAAAATTGCGAATTATGAAATTTTGTTGTGGATATTAAATTCTACATTTAATTTTTTATATAAAAGTTTTATAAAAATATTATTTTATTCAGTGATCTTCAGGAATTTGTCCTTATTTGTTTGAACTTTTTGAGGACGTCCATTGTATGAACCTTAAAAAAATGTTTCATTCAATTGAAAATCAGGATAAACGTTTATTATCCAATGCCATATGTTTTAAACCAATAGAAAAGACACCTTAGTAGGAAAGGAAATATATGTTGTGAAATGAATATACAGTATATTTCATAACAACTCGAGGTTAAATTATATAAAACATTTGAATTATGCTGGCACAACAAGCATTGGGAGATTTTTGCCAAACAACATCAGCTCATGGATTTTGTCATCTTTTCACAAAACGTCCTCTAAAACTAATATTTTGGACTTTAATCATCCTCGTTGGATATGCTAATTTATGTAATGATATTTATAATTTGGTCAATACGTTTTTGATGTATCCAAAGAACTGGAATGAAGAAATTATTATGGACAGTTTTATTTTTCCAGATGTTACTTTTTGCCCTTCAGAACAAATGTCAAAGATTAAAGAAAAAAATTTTCCTGGTAGTAACAAAGGCCTTCTCTTAAGTATAAAGTTGGTTGCTATTAGTGATACTCTAAATTTTCTCTCATACAAATATAAAAAAGAAGGCAACTTCGACATTCCATACGTGACAACGAGAATTCTGAGAAGCATTGCCGATAAACATGATTTATATTTCACAGCTCAGGATCACATAATATCCTGCAATTACATGAATGAACCATGCGATTTCCGAAACTTTACTTTGTACTGGCATCCTACACTGCTCGCTTGTTATCGATTTGTTCCTGATCGAAGAACAGTCCTGGCTGCAGGTCCCGGAAACGGACTTCATCTTCTGCTGAAACCAGGAATTTCTGTCAACATGAAAACAGAGGACGAACTTGTGAGTATACTATATGAAAATGTAACTAATAAAGAAAATTATAATTTTCTTATTTTTAAAATTTTGCACCACTATTGATTTAATTCGATTTTATTTAAATTATCCAATCAAAATTGGTGAGCTATTTTAATAAATATAATCTTCGTATTATACATTATAGGAAGTTTGTGGAAATGAAGTTTTCCAATTGTGTAATATTTTATTTTTGTAATATAACAATATATTATTATTACTAAGAAATTTTATTCATAATTTGAAATAAATTTGGTTCTAGAATCATTGATATCGTAATAATTATAAGTTAAATTTCATGATTAAAATGATTACAATGATTACAATGATAAAAATTTATACATGACTCGATAATTCGGGAAATTTATTAAAATCATCTGAAAATTGTAAAAATATTTTTATTTCAGGCTAAATTTATGGCTGGATATTTCATCAGTATTCACGATCCTGGGTCACGACCTTCATTTAAAAAGGAACGAATTAAAGCTCCTCAAGGATCTTTTGTGGAAGTGGAGCTGAAAATGACAACCAGAAACGATACATCAACTCCATTAAAACCATGCGTCCACTATCTACCTGACATTGAAATTACAACCGAGTTCTCGAAGGATCCCCCCACAACGGAGAAGTATAAACGAACAACTGCAGAATGTCCCGATATTTTAGCACAAGAGAACATGATAGAAAAGTGTGGATGTCTTGATGACACAACAATTGTGCCAACATTTTTATTTCAAAATGTTTCTCTGTGTTATAAAGCCGATGAAGAGTTGATCTATTATGACAATTTGCAGGGAATTTGGTTCAAAAATTTTATTATCTATACCACAAGATATAACGGTACATATATATCTTATGACAGAAATTTAGAGGAATCAGGCCTTTATGATAGAGCAATATGCAATCGAAAAATGATTCGAAAGTTTTATGCACACAAAATTTATTCTGAAAAATGTGATCATCCATGTTCAACTCTGATCTATCATCGATCAGTAGTCGTTGAAAGTTGGCCCCCGACAAATAAAGATGATGTTATGACAGTTTTAACTAAACGAGTCAAGGCAGCTCACGAAAAAGCTAAATCTCTAGGATTTAACATCACAGATTCTAACGATACAGATGTGAAGAGTCTTGTGGCTGTCGATATATTTCCAGGATCCCTGGATGGTCAACAAAAAACTGCAAGCCGAGCTCTAACAATATCAACACTGTTAGCTTCGATTGGAGGAAGTTTGGGATTGTGGACTGGCTTCAGTTTGATGACTTTGGCAGAGATTATACAGCTTATTATTTGCATTTTTTCAAATAATAGCCCCCGATTTAGTTTTATTGAATAAGTGTGATTATTGATCTAATTTCGTAAAACGATTATCACGTGCGGATCCGAGAATTTGAACAGGGTGGGTTCAATCTCCTGCACATTAACAATTGGTCAAAAAGTTTAAACTATTTTTATTAACTAATGTTTTAAATAAATTCCTCTTTTAATATACGTTGTTTCTTGAATCATAATATATTATTCACATCATTCAATTTATTTTATTATTACTGTTATTATAACATTTGTTTGTGTTCAAATATTTAATTTGGTTGTCTAAATGAAACTTAACTATATATCATTTTATCTTAGATCCCCTTATTATAAATATATCCTAAATATCAAAATACAAGTCTTCTAAAATAATCAATTCATCTCTCGGAGATATATTTATACCTCTAATTATTTGTAAACCCTATAATCTGTTTATTTATATTTTGAACTATATTTCGACGAATTTTCACACAGTAATTTTCAACAAACTTTTCACACTCATGAATATGACAGCAATTATGCTCATCAGCCGTTCCGACCACTATGACAGGAGCATGACGGAGATCGCCTATTTGTGGTGATGCCGGTTGATCGGATATCCTTCCGGTGCAAAACGATCTTCACCTACTGGGACCAACCCAGAATCTCAAACAACCAGGGTTTTGTTGACCGGTCACAGTAATCCAGCTCACTGTGACCGACTTCTAATCTTGAGAGCTGGAGACATCGAGCAAAAATTCTGGGCCCCTCCGCATCTTCTCCGGACCAAGATCACCGAGTTTACCAAGTAGACAGCTGAAAAGAGAATTGATGTGATTGCTCTCCAAGACAGTAGGCCGACCTCCGTACGACGATTGCCTCAAGACAAAACCCAAATTAATTTTTAGATTCTTGGGATTGGTTGGCCATTTGCGACCAGAACCTGTACCCGCCAGAAAAAAGAGAGATTTGTAGTATGGAAAGGTTATATCTATCTCCCTTCCTCCCCCCTCTTTTATCCCCCTTTACCCCCTCCCCCGAAGTTCGTCGAATTTATCTCTGAAAGAGCGGATGTCTCTGAGCTTCTGTGTGGGTTGTCAGTCCTGAATAGAATCAAGTGGGAATCAAGTGTAAATAGGTAATTTTTTTGGAATAGGTTGAGTGAGTCGATTTCGAATTGTCAAATTGGAAACCGTCACTACCTGTGGGAGAATGTACATCAGAGTCAACGGAATTGTTCCGTCTGAGATTTATCGAAGGTTAATTAAGTTAAGTAATAATAGAGTCATAGCGGTCTCAGTAGTATGGAAGGGTTATATCTACCTCCCCCTCTACTCGGAAGTATTCTTTTCCCACGCACCTTTGCTAGTTAAATTTTTTTGCGCACCTTTGGTAGTTAAATTTTTTCCGCACCCTTGCTAGTTAATTTTTTATCCAAAAAGTTTCCAGTTAATTCAGAGTTAAAATTTTTGACATCACGTTATTTTTTTATTAAAAAAATTTTAGAAAAATTTTGAAATTTAAAATAAAAATTCTTTTTTTTTAATTAAAATATCATTTTAATTAAATAAAAAATAAAAAAAATTGTTTTAATTTTGTGAATTTTTTTGAAAATTTTGAATTTCTTGCAAAAAAGGGTAAAAAAGAAAAATTTGAAAGAGGTCTTAAACGCTCTTTTAAATTATTTGCCTTAATTTTTAACAATTCATTGATTTTTACCAAGACAGTAACCGATTTCATTAATTTTAATGGCTAATAGTACTATATTGTGTATGGAGAATTCGATTGTACTATTTAAAAGTTGATTAAATATAGTCATCGATACCTGATTAGCACTTATTTATTTTTACCAATACACTGATTTTTACTAAGACAGTGACAGATTTCATTAATTTTAATAGCTAATAGTACTATATTGTGCATGGAGAATACGATTGTGCTATTTTAAAGTTGATTAGATATAGTCATCAATATCTTAAATATTGTCATCAATACCTGACGTACACTTATTGATTTTTACCAATACATTTGATTTTTATGAAGACAGATTTCAATCATTTTAGGGGCGAATTTTACTATATTTCATATGAGGAATTTGATTTTTTTTTGAGGTTACTTCACTTTTTTTAGAAAATTCATCAGTTGCGGTAAATTCAAATTTGTATAGTTCAATACGCGTTATTTTTAGACAACTTTGAAATTCTTCATTTTTGCGGAAATTCAAATTTGTATAGCATAGTATAGTTAAAGGCGATATGTGCGACACTTTGCGTTCTAATATAGTAAATATGTTTTGACAACCTTTACTAGTTAAATTCTCAGCCAATAGGAGTCCAGTTAATTCAGAGTTAAAATTTTTGCACTAAATAAACTCTGTACTCAGAGTTATAATTTCTGGACTAAGTAAACTCTACACTTCGATCTCCTGCTCCAAGGTATTTTTGATTTTCCACCTTTACGAGTTAAATTCTCAACCAATAGCAGTCCAGTTAATTTAGAGTTAAAATTTTTATCGAGTATTATGATATATAAGGAGGGGTGTGAGTTTATTTTTTTTCTTTTCCATTTTTTGCGATCTTCAGAACGGTCGTGTGTATATCTCTCTCTCTCTCATGCTGGCTATTTCATTTCAAGTCTCTCGTAACTTTTTGGCAAGTTCTCTCACAAGTCGTCACTCAATGGCGGCTGAATCAGATTTTATTGTCGAGGCTACATTCCAGCCTAAGAAACCGGCTCTATTACGTAAAAATGCAATGAGCTTCCATATTGAAGAGCAGTCTTCTTTGCTACCTGCATCCCCTTTGATAGACTTCACAACCCCTTAGAAGACATCACAAGCACCTACCCTATCCACATATCATGTTTGTTTAGGCGGATGTGGAAAAAATACACCTTTCCATAGACAACTTTGCGAAAAAATATATTGTCCAAATATGGATTAATTTTATACAAGACTTATTGTCTATAAATGAACGTTATATCAATTTTATTATAATAATCTGCTATATATTTTGAATTAATATTGTGTTTTTGTTATCCCATCTAAATGCTTCCTCAACTTTCAATAAAGGTTGTTTTTATAATTTCATCTTTTCACTTTCCATAAAATCAGATTGTTTCAAATCCTCAGTCTAAATTTTCACTTTTTTTAATAAGTCAATAATAGATTTCTGCAATTTCGTAATGATTTAAAACAAAATATTTTATAGAATTTCACTAATTTTAATGGCTAATAATACTATATAACATATGGGGAAATCGATTTTTCTTTTGGGATCATTTCATTTTTTAGAAAATTCTTAATTTTTGCGGTGAATTTAAATTTGTATAGTTAAACGCAATTTTTTTCAAATTTTTGTAATATTTTATACAGTCATTTAAAAAAATGTATTACCGCCCAGGAGCCATGCCAACATTTCTATTAATTTTAAATGCATACAATATTAACGTTTCAACCTTGTGAGTCATCTAAGTTTTTGTGAAAAAAATAATCTTACGCAATACAGTCATTTCTCGTTTAGGATGAGATTTGATTAAGCAGAGAATGGACATAAAATTTCAAGCTTTTCTATATGAGTCCACCATTATTAATAATAATAAGTTTTATAATATACCTCCCACGCATTAAATACACTGAATGAATTAGAACTAATGTTAATAAAATTTTTTGAGATGAATTTAAATTAGCAAAGTTAGTTGTGCACGGTATTTGAACATACTACTCAATTAAAAGTAATTTATGTAATGGATATCATTTGAAAACTTATAAAATCCCCCTTAAAAGATTCAAATAGGACCCAAATTTAGATAGTTGGCACATGATTGTCATGATTTTGAGAAGATTGCCCTAAACTAGAGAATATTGCCCTGATTTGAAAAGATTGCCCTAAATTTGAAAATATCGCCCTGAATTTGAGAATATTGCCCTGATTTGAGAAGATTGCCTGAAATGAATTTTATTTGAGTCATCTCAATATTCTATTAAAACCTCCCACGCATTAAATTCATTCCTAGTCGATGGTGAGATTTGATTAATCAGAGAATGGGCATGAAATTTCAAGCTTTTCTAAGTGAGTCATTATAATTAGTAGGAAGAGTTATATAAAAAAACCTTCCACGTACGCGTTAAAGGTATCCAATCAACGTCCAGTATTACCACAGCGTCATATCGATTAGAAAATTATATATGCTAATCAGTAAGCCATATTGCTCATATTTTATTTTGCTACGCTATGAAACGGTTGTATCTTCCCCTCTACAGACCAAATTGTCTTTTTCCCTCCGGAGACTTAAACTGTAAGTATTTCATGAGTCATGCAAAAGTCTTTAAACATGAATTGTCCTTACACACAGTGAATTATATATTTCAGTTTGTAATGAAAATACAGAGACTTCATCCCTTCATTGAAGAGAGACAACACTTCCTAATCGTTGTAAGTATTTCACGCCTCCTAGGCAGGTCTATAAACAATAATCATCCATACACACGATAAATTATATTTGTACATTTAAATTTCAGCATCTTCGTCGACTATACACCATTACAAGTAAGTAGATCTATCACATCTTAATCAGATATATTATATATTTAATTATGGTTTTCTTCTATCTTTAAAAATGCTGCGTTCTCATCAGGTCCCAGTCTCTCATCTCACAACAGGATTCACTCTGTCAATTCACTCACAATGTCAACTTTAACAAGTATGGAACAAAAGATAGTGTTGGTTTTACACTAGTCAGCAACTATTGTATCGATTCTCTAATGATCAGAAAGGGTCCATCTCCAAAAGAAATTAAGGATGGTGCATATATTTTTAATTCTATAGCTACTAAACTGCTCAAAGCTGACGCTGCCGGATTATCAAATAAAGCATCATTCTACTGTTGGTCATCATCTAAGAAGAATACATTCAATGGAAATATGCCTGCCTAGATGAAAATCCCAATACAGTCTTATCCTTCCTGGAAAATATAAAATGCGTTGGATATTACTCATATGAAATCGATATAACTCGAGACTATTCCGGCTCTTTTCAACTCGGTGAACTTGTCGAATATTTCAAAGAAATGAATCAATTTAAAATAAGATTTTCTA
Source organism: Vannuccia rotundouncinata (assembly GCA_034780395.1). Lineage (NCBI taxonomy): Eukaryota > Metazoa > Platyhelminthes > Proseriata > Coelogynoporidae > Vannuccia > Vannuccia rotundouncinata. Next base: position 308 of record JAUZNC010046925.1, on the reverse strand, counting down.
AAGAGCAAACATGCATAGAATCAGACATGAAGAATTCCAGCGGAAATACATGTTTCATATCCAAAGACCCTATGTCAGGCAATCGACAGAAAATTTACCTAAAATTCTCACAGATGTTACAATCCTGAAAAGTTAGGGAAGATTTAGGAAATCGATTGTTTGGATGGGTAAAGAACTCTGAGATGTTTATGAAGTATCGATACGAATCTTTTTCACGTGGTTTCTCAAGGTTGGAGATAAGTGTACCCTGTCATGGCGAGACAATTCCAACCATGGAATATTTAAAATTACAGTTGGATGTATTCCTT
>JAUZNC010046903.1:5114-16181 GCA_034780395.1 Vannuccia rotundouncinata | reverse complement strand
TCTCAATAATTGTAATGTTTTTGCATGTCGTAGAGCTGCATTCAGTACATGCATTTGAACATTCCAGTCCATGTTTCATGTTTCTTGCAAATACATCTGATACTGTCACAATCCATTTTACAACGGCACCTTAGTACATTCAGTAGGGCCTCCGGTGCCAGTTCAGAGTCCATAGATTCTGGTTGGAGCTTGCCATCTTTAAGTTTCCATCCCCACTGTTCTGGCTTCACGTTATCATTACCCATCCAGACTTGTATCTGATAGTAAACGCGATATGAAGGATATTTTGCACCGTCTGAGGTGGGCGGCAGGTTTTGGACCTCAACACTTGATGTGCTGCGTGAAACCTTACCACAGAACTTCTCTCTGCGCAACTTGTCCAATGTATCATTATTATCCTTGCCTCCATACAGACAACATAATGCCTTCTCCCCAGCTTGCTGAATGTCATTTGGTTCTTGAGAAGATGCTTGTCTCTTAAAAACATCACTTTCCTGTGCTTTCTTTAACGCAGCACCTTTCCCAATTCCGAAGAGACCAACTTTTCCCTTCGATCGACGTTGATGCGTCAGGTTTTTTGTAGTGTGGCTATTCCTGTAGCCATCAAAAACAACAGTGACATTGGCTGCTATATGCAGTGATCTGTGACATGCTTCACTTATGTATTGACAATGTCGTCGAAGGTTGTTTCTTTCTTCCATTGAATCCGATGTAGCAAGGAGCCGCCATCCAAGACTTGGAAGTCTGGTCGTTTATCTCCACCAGACATGTTCATCTGTATTTTCGAGAAAAGGGCGTCGGCAAGTTGGCTTTTGGTTGCCTCCCTCAATAAACCGTGTTTATCAAAAAGAGATGTTGGATGATTACATAGTTCATATTAAAAGATTTCTTCCGTTGTTAGCTCACTGTTATTTGCGATGATAATCAACCTCTGGAATGGTAGCTGTGGATCGAGTGCTACTTTTTCACCATTGACTAATGTTTTCTGTCTAAGTGTCTCAATTTGATCCTTTTTACGGAAAGAGAACTCAAAAGTATTTTGACCTATTTTTTGTAGAATGTTTTCACCAAGTTCAACAGTTTTATGTGGATTTGTCGTTTGTGGCCCTGTAATACCAGTTGCTACAAATACGCAACTCCAACGTCTCCTGGAAAGGGTTGTAGTATTCAAGAAAACCGAATACCTTTTCCATGTCCTTTTGGTCACGCTCCTTCCTGGTTGCCCTCATTTCTTTCAAGTCCTGCATTGCCTCATTTATTTCGGCACATGCCGGCATTGCAAGAATTCAACGCATTCGCTGTTTCTCATCCATTCCACAACCGCGTGTAAGTCTACCATTTGTCTTCAATGACCTCATCAAAACCTGCTCTATGATGAGATCCGTCGGCAAGTCTGCCCAATGTCGATCAGTCCTGCGAATTACAAACAGGCCAGTGAGTAACTTAGCAAAAATTGCAGTGTTTGTCTCCTTCAACTCCAACTTGGCCGACTTGGCATAATTTGAGTGTCCACAGGCTGCAAAGAAAGGAAGCATCTCCTTCAGTGGTTGCAGATACAACATGAAGTTCCCTGTACGTTGTGCCTTAAGTACTTTTCGTAATAAGTCTACCATCTCCATGTATTGAATCCAGAGTTTGCCGGTTGGGTGCCCTAAGCACTTGCGTCTTTCAGCATCAACTTTTAGATTGATTGAACTGAACAATTCCTCCGACAAACCAGCCTCTCCTACCGACACCTTTTCAGAAAGGACGTCATCAAAAACCTCCAGTGCCTTCTGAATGTCACCCGTTGATATATCAGTTCTTCTTCTGTAGGATCGAGTAAGGCACAACTAAGGCATTGATGGCCGCATTAACCAATACATGTCCCCGTACGTACGGCTCTGGCATAGGCCTTACCAGTAAGCATATGAGTGACTGCATTGTCTGCATAGATGAGTCAAGTACTTCCTGCAATCCAAAAGACTCCATAGTATGGCCGATGCATCCTAGGAAACTCATGTTTAAATGAAATCCACCAAGATTAAGGATGATGTTCTTCAGTGGGCTATCTGTACCTTCATTAAGGATTATAGTTTTTGCTTTCTACCATAATGGTTGATCAAATGTGCGCATGGGTGTTGTCCCCTGGTGTTTATTTTCTTCAGCTACAAAATGTAACGTTGAATAGACACAGCTCATGTTTGTAGGTTACATGTCGATGATTGGCAAGAAATGAACTGAGGCCTTCCCTGGGTGATCTCCTTTAGAAATTGTCTGCATCATGCCCAACCAACCAGGGGACTTTGGTCGAAGTGGCCGAGATATTTTCCACAAAGTGTCAATGTGTTCCGAATCATCAGTCACATCGATATCAAAGGGCAACTTCTTATATACTATTGGAACTCCTTTACCAACTACTCCCTAGTAATAACGTATAGCTAGCTATCTTTGCATCAAGAAAGCTGTTATCAGTGGACTGTGTAACCTTGGGACAGATATCTGTTTATTAATGCCAGGAGTCACAGTTCTGATAATTCCCATACCATGAAAAGTTCGCAATTCATCAAGGGTTCGCAGGTTGAGGTCTACATTATCCGCAATGTACTGACCGATATGTACTGACTTATATATCTGAACATGAGCTTATATAAAACAAACCGTTTGGAAATTAGTACTACATTGAAATTCGAGGGGCGGCCATCTTTTATTTATGTAAATTAGCCCCTTTGGGGGTCTTAGATTTTTGTTAGATTTTGGATATGATGTCACTGGGTGTCTATACAAGCATATAAAACAATAAAATATTCTGTTGCAATTTGAGTGAGGTTACCCCTATTTTGATCTTATATTTACTGGACTATATCTGTCTAGACAGATCAAGCCAAAATGCTGACCGAGGAATAATGAGAGGATAATTAATACTTAGGTTTTTGCGTTCATTCATGAAAAATCGGGAACAATGTTGATAGTTAGTGCATAATATCATGTATGTTATTCTCCAATAACATACATGATATTGCTTTTCCATGCTGATTTATAACATTGTACAATAAAATACGATTTATTAAATCTAGTATGACTTGTAAAATATGTATACATTATTAAACTATTTTATGAAGCATAATTGCTGATAACTAGTTGTTGTAAATTGCAATAAAACTCATCTCAATTTTTGTAAAATAGATTAACATTCTAATAACATTAGTAGAACAAGGATTTTATAAATTTCATTATTAGTTTCAAACGTAATCTATTATTAGATCAGTGAATGTCTAAATTTCGGAAGTTACATTGAAAATAAACGATTAAACTTAGAATCCTTCTTTTACATCCTTGTTCTACTGAAGGTTGACCGAACTATAATATTCAAACTAATTATTATGTACACATTTGTATCCTATGTATGTATATAAAATCATCTGCTATTAATTCCACTTAGTTGATTTTCGCTACAATTTAGTTTTCTTTATATGAATTCTAGGTGATGTTGCCTTTACATCACAGATGTATGAAACCGACCAATTCATATATTCCTTCGGAAGAGAGTTGAACACAGAATATGGATATATTAACAAACAAAACCGAGATTCGTGGCGGGTTAGTTTTTAATGTTATCAAAATATAGTTTCAGTGCAATCTATGTTTATGCATTTTTAAACTTGTGTTGTTAGTATAACTTATTCAAAATCCATAAAATGTATTGTGATACTTATTTGATTCAATCTTTCGGATAATTCTTTTCAACAACAGAGTTTTATGCTGCGAATATGCAAATCTGATCCTGGCTATAATTACACTTTGCCTATTGATGAAGCTCTCAATATGGATCGTCAAGTAGATGAAAGTTACTACTCTAAGTACGAGTATGATTGGAAAAAAATGAATACCAAATTAAAAGAGAAAAAAACAGGTAACAATTGCATCGAAAATGGTATATCAAATATAGTTGGTTCCGAATTAGGTGGAAAAATATAGAAAACGAGAGTAATTAATTTCTTTCTACAGGCAAACCTGGAAAAAAATTCACACCTTTGTTCAGTGAGTTGGGCTTCAATCCTGATTGGCATGGGAAGCAAGCTCACTTGCCCACCAAACACTTCACTTCTTCTGTCAAGTTCCCCTTTGGCTGCAGTATCGAGCGGCATTTTGCTGCCGCAGCAAGCAACTATTTCCGTGGTGACACTACCATTGTCTACTTGAATCGTCTTGGTAATTAAAGTTTTTCAAAATTTCTCAATTATTTCCCAATTTTCTCAAAATTTCTTATGCTTAAACGTGTTAGTTATGACTATGCTTGCTTTCTGAATCTTTGTTTGGTCTTGTGTATTTCAGTCGATGTTATATTTGATCCCAATATTCTTGTTAATGGTGCCGATGGATGCGATATCGTGAATAAAAAAAGTAGATTTCTAGTAGGACTATTCAATGGTCCAGGTATTGGAAAAGTTGCACCAGCTTCTTCAGCGATTTGTGCCTTTTTGTAAGTCCGAAATTTTACAACGATTTGCTCACTGCATTTTTTAAGAATAAAAGATCATCCCAAAATGTCTAATTTTGTTTCTCCTGACTTGCGTTTTCACAATCGTTTTATGATTCAATAATACAAGCTATGTATAAATTTATTTTCAATTTTTTGATTTTTACAATTATAAATGTTTTTTATGTTTAGTGTTGATGACTGGAAGCAGGACCCAGACCAACGAGATGAAGCCGATGAATTCTTTGTAAAGGAACAAGAAGTTTTCCCTGGCAATAAAGAGTTGTTTAGCAGTAGTCATGATTCCTTCTTTGCTTCATATGGTGGATTTCGGACAAACTTCTTTCAACAGAACTACGTTCGTTTATATGGTGGCACGCCATATGGCTACTCTGGTGTAACACCACCCTTCATGACCTCTTTAAAAAAGGACTATGTTTATAATTATGCTAAAATTAATGTCGGCAAGTGCCGGTAAGTATTTATCCATTTCTTTCATTCTTTATTCTAATTGGCAATACTATTTTTTCGGGCTCTTTTAAAAATATAATCTTATTATCTCAGGAATCCAAATTACAAAATGGAAAATGATCAATTTATGACTCTCATGAATTACTCCTCTTTCACGTGGCCAATGTCGTACCCAGTTAGAATGTCTTCACAAAATGTTGGAACGTGCCAAGCAAATCCCATGTTTGTAGGTTTCATTTGTTACTATTAATGATTTTTTTCTTAGTCGTTTTTCGATAAAATTTTTGTTGTTGAGATTTTTTATAATTAATTTTTATATAATTTAGTTTATCACGTTTTAATAATTAATTTGAACATCAATAAATATTCCGAAAGCGTTTAGAGGGGCTTTGTGGGTGTGTGGTTGTTCTTTATCAATCTTATTTCTTTTTTTTTCTAAAACCACTTCCACATTTAGGCGGCCTTTTGTGGCTTGTGGCCGAGGCCCTCCATCGATGTAGTGTCCTATTCTGAATCTTCTGTAACATTTCCTTTCTTCTATTGGTATCATATTTTCTTCTTTCTCATTAATCCCTCCTTCACCGTATGTATGCTTCTTTCTTGTTGGACTGTGTGGTTGTGAGAATGAACCTGTATCAATAATTATCAGAGTGTTTCCAAATCCACAGAGTATTATATTTGTTAGAGGAAGAATAATTACCATATCAATGAAGTCAAGCAAACCTAATCAGTATCTTTATGGTGAGAAATCTATGTAACGATGAATTTGTAATTATTTTGTTAAATCAATAGAATAGAAGGTATGTATTAGGTGCTAGTTAAATATATAATATATGTGCGCGAATTTGAATATCCGAGGCAGAATATTTTTTTCAGTAAATCTTTCTTTATGCCCATAACACGTATTGTTTGCCCTCAGGTCATTGGAAACAACGCAACCTTTTTCATGGAGGGTGTTGAATTTAAACGAATGTTACTTTACAAACGGAATATTTCAGAATATGCGTGAGAATATCCTAACCTAAGCAAGCTTTAACAGAGTAGAACTCAAGCTTTACGCTGATTAAGCACGTTGCACTGTTAAGCATGGTTTAATAGGGAGGTAGAACTAACTCTACTGAACCCATAGAGGTATAATTCAACATATTTTACGGGCCGCCATATTAAGCACACTTTAACAAGGTAGAACTCAAACCTTACGCTTTTATGCATGCCTTACATTGCAGAGCTCATGCTTTACACTGCATAACTCTAACTTTACGCTTTTATGCATGCCTTACATTGCAGAGCTCATGCTTTACATTGTATAACTCAAACTTACGCTTTTATGCATGCCTTACATTGCAGAGCTCATGCTTTACACTGCATAACTCAAACTTTACGCTTTTATGCATGCCTTACATTGCAGAGCTCATGCTTTACATTGTATAACTCAAACTTACGCTTTTATGCATGCCTTACATTGCAGAGCTCATGCTTTACATTGTATAACTCAAACTTTACGCTTTTATGCATGCCTTACATTGCAGAGCTCATGCTTTACATTGTATAACTCAAGCTTTACACTTTTACCAACCTTTACATTGCAGAGCTCATGCTTTGCACTAAATAACTCAAGCTTTACGCTTTTATGCATGCTTTACATTGCAGAGCTCATGCTTTACATTGCTATGCATGCTTTTACATCGTATAACTCAAGCTTTACACCATAAAAAGCAGGGTCGCCATAAATCTCTTTCCGACGAGAGTAGCAACGTTTGCTACGAAATAAAAGTTACTTCACCTGACGGGGATAGCAAACGTTGCTATTTTTCATTAGCCAATCAAAACCTCTCATTGTGTCTCTCAGCTTCTTCCTATGAAAACTATTTTTAGAAACTTATTTATTTAGATCATTAGTAAAAAATGTTCACCCCAGGAAAAACCTTATTCCATTTACAGTCACATATTCACTCCCTACACAGGACAGTTGAGCTTTGTTGAGATCATTGGTAAAAATGTTCAGCCCACATAGAAAAATGAAATGACGTGAAGCTGATTATTTACCCCAGGAAAATAAGACTTGATACTAAGACATATCAATTGGCGACGAGCATGGGATCTTTGCCAAAATTGCAAATCCCTTTACCCCCACGTTTCCTCGAGCACCCCGGAGACTCCAGAGTGCGATGGTCAAACTGGCATGCACAATTAAACAACTTTTTCACACTGACGAATTTAACCCTCCCACCCGATGAACAGTTGACGGACCAGGCGAAGAATGCTTACCTCTCCTCCCTCCTCGGTAGCGAAGGGTGCCGGATTTTGATGGCTCACCCAGTGGCAGGCCAGGCAGCGACTCTGGACCATGGAGGCTTTGCCGGTCAAGTAAGAGATCTTTTTGACCGCTCGACTAATCCAGTGCTGGCCGAATTTGAATTCCGGAGCTTACAAACAATCAGCAACTGAAACCACAACCGAATACCTGACCGCCCTCTGTACACTGTACGCGGAGTGCACCGAGCGTCAAGTTGACGACGAAAAGCATAGCATCGCCATGCAACTTGCCATCGGCTGCTACAACAAGGCAACACAAGAGAAGCTTCTCACCGAAACAACAGAGAGCCTAGAACGGTTCATTACAATAATGCAGGTGGACGAATCGGCCCACGCATTTTCCGCCCTCATCCGGCAAGACTTCACCATCGGCGCCCTCCACGGCCAACGACGGTACAACGATAGCTACCCCCGGGATTGTTTTTCTCGCCTCCCACTGCCTTCAATTACAACCGCGTTACAAAACGACGACGTCAACCCAGCTACAACAATAGCAACTGTAGCCGCCTCGCAGTCGCCTATATCTCTCGAAGAAATACGTACACACGCCAACGCTGATCACGAATTGATTGAGATCAAAGGGTACTTAACTACACAATGGCTGTTAAAAAAGAAATTACCACGCGCCCTCATGCCCTACTACCTAGTCAGGGATGAGCTGGCTGTTGAAGACGACACTCTCCTCAGAGACGGTCAACGACTTATCTTGCCCGCCTCCCTACAGCAACGTGTCCTCAAAGCAGCACACGAAGGACACCCGGGAATCGTCAGAATGAAAAGGCAACTACGTCGCACATATTGGTGGTCAGGGATGGACCGCCAGATCGAAGATCACGTGCGATACTGCCTCTCCGGTCAAGACAGCGCGAAGGCACACAAACCGAACATCGTCCTTCGCAAATCTATCCCCACATCCGTTAAACCATGGTCAAAGATAGGCCTTGACATCACCGGACCATTTGCCAACGCCCCAAGACACCAACGTTTCATCACGGTCGCCATCGACTACAATTCAAAATTTCCTGAAGTTCTCCTATCAGACGATATTACATCACAACGTTTGGTCAATTGGTTCACGTCCGTATTCGCTGGTTCCTCTTTACACGTGACATCAAACAAATGTGATCGGATCGGCCGTGTATAATCCCCAAGAAAATGGTTTAGTCGAAAACTTCAACCGCTTCTTAAAGCATGGTATCCAAAAATTCTCCGCTGCAAAGAAACAGTTTTCAACCGGCATCCAAGAACTGTGAGCTCATGTTCAGAAGCCAAATTCGCACAAATTACGAGCCAGCTGCACATCAACAATGCAGTAAACATAATATATAAATCTCATATAACCGATTTTATAGAATTGTATTGAAGTATATATATACTAGGTCAAATGGCGTTTAATTAAATTAATCGGCATAGGAGGCTAATTGAATGTGTCACACCCACAGAATTAGAATGTTGTTTATATTTTAGATATGAAGCAGCCATTTATGCATGACATGCAAATATCCGAAATTCAAATCAGTCAATTTGCTTTACATCTTATACGGGCGATCAATAGCGCAGTGAGCTTTCTAGCTAATCTATAAATATACTTTAATTCTGTGGTCACACCATATTAGCTGCTATTATAAATGATCCGAAAATAATTAACCAATGAGGACACAATAAGGATACTAACTTAACACTTTTGAATTTATTTAACCGTTTAGAGAAGTAACTTTTCTGTCACTGATCAGGGACAGAAAAGTTACTTCTACAACGCACCGTGAGCTGATGACCATAAAGAAAATCACTTTTAATTACTTTTAATTGAAAATTACTTTTAATTCTGTCAAGTCTACATTTTATTTCAGATTTGAATATAAATTAGCACGCTCGAAATTTCCAACTGGACCCAAACTCATGTATTTAATTCTAATTAGTAGTAAGTTGAATTCCATTAATTATTTGAGTCTTTTTAAAATGGATCCATACATATTTTCATGGATTAGTTTCATATATTCTTATTTGAAGTTTTATGATGTTTAAAATTAAGTTTTTTTTAGTATTTAATGTTTTTAATTAGTTAATGTTAAAATTATCGATGCATGTGTTGTTTCAATTGGACTAACTTGCTTACTCATGCCTTCCAATAATCCTTAAAAAACCTGAATAAACATTTTTTCAGTGTAGGTACTTAATTATAAGTTTACATGGTATTATTTTTAAATTTCAGATCTATAATTTTATACTATAATATATGTAAAATTAATTCTTAAATCATCCTTTTTTATTCATTTGCAATGAAAAATATCGAATTTATTTGATTTAATTGCGTAATTTCTTTTTATAAATGGGGGATCTTTTATAATTTCACGTTTACGCGGGGGTGGCTGCGTATTTATGAATTTTTTATTTGTTTTATTCTTAGCGACTGGGACTTTATACCGAGTTGTGATGTGCGATATCAACGAGTTTCATCAGTTTCGTGAATGCAATTTTGACCACTCCGACCAGCCCAAGGGCCGGGATCATACCTACACGGCTATACCCAAAGATGACGGAGGTCCAACCTATTCTCGATCATCGCTCTTATCAGAATGGCAGTTGACAAATGAAGAGGATGCGAAAATGTTTCCATTGAACTTTGAGTTTGGATCGGATGTTGTTAAAGACGCAACTATGAAGGTGATTATAACATTTTGTTCATATGTACCTACTTTATAAATGTGGCTTTAGAATATTATGCAGCTTTACTTCACATCTTCAAATATAAATGTAATTCCGTTAAATGAATAAACAAAGTGTTGCTATATTAATATATTAAATTAGTCATCTATTATCTTGTACAATCACCAACCATGTTTCCAATGACGAAGTTTTTTTTTATTCAAGTGTAATTTAATGTTACTAATTATTAACCTCCCATTAAAAACTATGTAATCCGTTGTCTGCATATTTCGCAATTAGTACTTCGATGATAAGTTCAAAACTTTTTGCTATCGTCAAATTGTTTATGAGAACGGTAAATTTTTTTTTGCTGAAAAGTGGATTAACAAAAATACATTTTTCTAGATGAATACGATATTTTTTCAATCTAAATATTCTTTATATCCTAATATTTCGTTTTCAATAACTCACTGTTTTTGTTATTCAATACGAGCGATATTATAGTTTTGTTTTTATGTTTTGATTTTGTTTATACCAATTGACTTAAGCATCTCTGATGAGTGTAAATCGATAATATGGTTGATATCGGATGTCTGCATCAAAATCAGAATATTAATAATACTTTTCTTGGAAATCTAACAATTTAATTGGTCAAAATTAATTCATTATTTCAATTAGATATGAATAATTAGATTTCTAGCTAATAAAAAATATTTAGAATGGAAATATGATTTTTCTGTTAACGAATATTATTGTAATATTGTAATTTAATTAATATATTATGATTGTACTTTCTAAAATATTTGGAAAAATATTATTTATTATATATTTTTATATTTATTTTTTCCATTTCTTAGAGCGATGTATTTTATTCATTGAATAACAAATACATTTTGTGTAAAAAGTATGTGAGCATAAGTAACAAAAACAGGCACGTATTTTTATAAAAAGTATGTGAGTATAGCAAGAACGGGAATGTATTTTTATAAAAAGTATGTGAATATAACAAAAAAGGGAATGTAGTTTTATAAAAAATTATGTGAGTATAGCAAGAACGGGAATGTATTTTTATAAAAAGTATGTGAATATAACAAAAAAGGGAATGTATTTTTATAAAAAGTATGTGAATATAACAAAAAAGGGAATGTATTTTTATAAAAAGTATGTGAATATAA
>JAUZNC010046892.1:0-16182 GCA_034780395.1 Vannuccia rotundouncinata | reverse complement strand
ATATATCATTTAAAAGATATTTTCACAAACTTTTAATGTTGATAACCCTCACCCCCCATGACATTGAATTTTATTACCTTTTTGGACAATTCTGAAAAATGATCCATTTGACCTCAAAAAATACGGAAAACATAGGAAAAAAACCATGCCTGTGTTGATTGAATAATGATTTTGAATGTATTTGTGTGAAAAAACAAAATAAATTTTATTTTTATAAAGGGAAATTAAATATGTTTTGAACATGTTTTTGAATGTGTTTTTGAGTTTTTTGAATGTTTTTTTGAGGCAATTAAATTATTTTTATGATTTTTTTTTATTTATTGTTAAATGAATATTGTTTTTGAATGTATTTATGTAAAAAAAATATAATTTTTTGTTTTTATAAAGCAGGTACCAAGGGAAATCAAATATGTTTTTGAACACATTTTTAATGTGTTTTAAATACATTTTTAAATGTGTTTTTCAGTTTTTTGAATGTGTTTTTGAGCCAATTTAATGTTTTTTGATTTTTTTTGATTTAATGTTAATTAAATATTTTTAAATGTATTGAAGTAAAAAAATTGATTAAATTTTTTTTAATTTTTTGTTTTTATAAAGAGGGGACCAAGGGAAATCAAATACATTTTTGAACATGTTTTTGAATGCATTTTTAAAGTTCTACTTGTGGAAAAATCATCACTATTAGCAAAAACTTCTATTAATAAATGATTATTATTTTGGTGTAGTTACACAACCCATATAAAAAATTAAAAATCATATTATTATTATAAAATTGTCTATTAAGAAAAAATAATATTATATTAATATTATAATTAGATCAGTATGAATATCAGTATTATTTAGATGCCTCAATAAACACCACATGGTAACTTACTTTAAGTATAAAAGCATAATGTAAAGAAAATTCAATTAATTAACATGTTTATATAATTGAATTTCAAGGATACACAAGTAAAATAATAAATCAAGACAAAAAAAATATTATTTCAAAATTTAGATTAAAAATGTGAAATAAAAATTTGCTAAAATTAACTATAAATTTATTTAAATGAATTTTTTATATTATTAGTTATGTAGAAGACAATTTATTGTTTTAATGATATTTTAATCAACGTATTGTATTTTGAAATATTTAAAATAATTTAATTTTTATCTAAGTTTACCTAACCATTAATATAAAATATAATAAAATTATTAATTTATATCAAATCCCTTAAATCCATATGTTGAATAATAATTTGAAAGAATTGTTATTTTTATTTTAAGTTTCAACTAAACAATATAATCTATAAATTGTTTACCATAATATTATAACCATTGACTTATATATTATTTATCTAGACCCGCAAACTGATCAAAAAACATCCAGAGCGCATTTCAATTATATACGGTATTAGTTTCATTTTAAAGAGGGTTTTCAAAAAATATTAATCGATTAATTAATAAATTTCATTAATTTTAGAGTTAATGTTGAACTTCCGCCCATCAATTTGGCATTGATTATCGATATAGATATATTCCTCCGCGGATGTTTATTACTATTGAATATTGGTCAGTTTGCCGGTCTAGATAATTAATATATAAGTCATTGATTATAACATAAACAAATTTATATGAATTTTACAATATATATTTTAAATATTATAGTAAAAATAAAAGTTTTTTTGATTAATGTAAAACAAATGAGTATCATGGAAAATTTATTCAAGAACTTTTATTCATATATTAATCAAGTTTAAGAATCGGAATTAATAAAAATAATTTATTTTTAAACTATGTACAAATTACATTTTATTTAAACTAGGTAATATTCGCAAGAATTTTAATAAATATCGTTTATTATATGCAACAACAAAAAATTACTATTATATTCTTGATATATGCACTAATTTAAATAGTTACATGTTTTTCATTACATATCTAATGTTAAAATATGATATAATTGAATATAGCAGCTAAAGAGGATGAATTTCACTATTCTATTGTAGACATTATAACCTAATTACATTTTCGAACGTATTCTATGATGCAATTAAATAAGTAAATTTTAAATAATCGTTTTTTCCGACTTTTAAAACATCGCGAATTCTGAAAATAATTACTGTCTAAGTATTTGTTTTGTTTACTAAACCCAATTTAAATTATTTATACATTTACTCATTTTCTGAATTTTTTTAAAAGAGCAAAATGTTACTTTTTCAATAATAAAAATGTATAATATTTTAATTTCTCAAATTAGGTAAAATTATGAGACAAAAATTAATAAATTATATGATTTAAAAATATATTGTGGTCAACAGCATTGGAAAAGTAAAATAAATGTTAAAAATATCCCTTTATTGTATAATCATTTATATCATACAATACAACTAACGATTGATACATTACAAAATAACAATAAATAATGTATTAATATGTAATTAATATATATTAGCATGAAATCAGAAAGACTTGATATAAGAATGAGCATGGAAACAGCGGACACCGTTTTAAGTCTTTTTACCAGCAGTTGTGACAGATTTACGTGAAACTGTTTTAGCATTACTATTTGCATATTTTCTGGGATCATTTCTAAAAAATAAACAATTGGAGGAGACTTTAACCAAATATATAAAATAACCAAAACATAATATATTACGCTAGTGCTACAAAATTTTATGATCAAGTTTGATCATTTTAGATAATTTACGAAATAATATACATATTGTACGTATTATATAATATTTGAATTTTATAATATTATATTAAGTAACAATATTATGCAAACAATATAAACAATATTTTTAATTCTTGAAGAACACTGAACTTTGCATATGAAATGACGTCATCAATACAAACTACTTTAGTTACCTGCTCATCGTGGTCTTCTCGCGACACCCTTTACCCCCCTCCCAGTGTGAGGACTTATTCTTGGTCATATATTTGTGGCAGGATACACACGGTCGTTCTTGGGAAAAGGCCTGTTTAGAAATGTTGGAGGTAATTATAATTGAATATATTATATAATTATAATATAGTCAGTGTCATTTGTATTTGGAATAAAGTGATCGACCCTATGTACCATCGAATGGTCTGAAATACAAGCATTCTGCATTGTAAACAAGTATTTTAACAGTTAAAAAACAATTGTAAAAATCCATAGAAATAATAACTGCTATTGATTATAGAACGTCGTATGTTAAAATTCAATAAATCGATCGAAAATCGTCATTAATTTCCAACGACAGTAGAAGTGAGCTAACTACAAAATTAGGATAAATGTTTAATAATAGCATACGCGGTAAACAACTTTTTATTTAAAGGCCATATTACATTTTTCTCAAAAAGGTCGTTTACTTCTGTAAATTTAAAAAGAAATTTGTTAACTACTTATGTATAAAACACATCGTTATAATATTCCAAAAATATTTATTCATGCACATAATGACTGTTTATAGCGCACATTCAAAAATAGAATTTATAGTTATTGTTTATCACAGTGTCATGATCAACTAATGTTATTAAAAGATAATAGATATATTGTTAACAACTCATAAAAAGATATTACTAACAACTGATGTCATAAAAAAATGATCAAATAAAGTCTCCAAAGAGAAATCGACGCTTCTCATTCGCTGTTATACTCAAAAGTGTAAATTTATGTTTTATGAACATGAAAAAAAGGTAAATTATTCAATCGAGTTTGTGTCATGGTTGATCGCAAAATGCTATTATATGACGCTGCGGCGAGAAGTAAAATTCGACACTCTGCTGTTGTGACTGGTAATGTAAAATAAATTTTTTGTAGAATTTCTACTTCAGTGAGTAGTTGCCGGGCTAACGGTTCCTCTCGCAATATGTCTGCAATGGTTTTAACATTTTTGAAAACTTTTAGGTTGCTTTTAGACGATAGGATAAGATTGAGGAGAATTAGTTACGTATGGTCCTGCTTTTTGAAATCCAGATCTTTGGCATACATATTAGGGAGTTCTTTGAGCATGTCCGTATCTTACCGTTGGCAGATGACAGAAGAGTGGAATTTTCTGGGTCTCCTGTCGGAATGGTGTATTCAATCGTCTATTATGAAGCAAATCCTCGAGGTGCTGGTGCACGTCTGTACCGAGGTAAGATTGGTTCTTTAATGTCTTTATCTATGGATTCTTTCTCTGTCTGAAGATAAATGTCGTCAAAAGCTGACGAGAAAAATGTTTTAACGTTTTCTTCTGTCTTTCCCACATCTTGGACAGTTGAGACCTGTTTTGCAGTGCCTCCAATCACTAAATGAGCAACTCTAAGTCCAAACAATGTTTCCACCAAGCTTAGAAATCCGCCACTTGCTGACCGTATCCACCATACTGTTCCCAATTAACAGTGAATAGCGGTCCATTAAAGGAAGAAATTCCGAAGAATAGCATCTATAGCCCCTGTAAATGTTCATTTTTGAACAGCACCACGCATTTCGGTGGCCAATTAATCAATTGAGAAATTTGCCTGCAGAGTTCCAAAGCATCGCAAATCATCTTGCATTTTCTGGATGTGTCCTGAACGACTAAATTCAAGCAACGAGCCGAACCTATCTGTACTACAAACTAGCTTACTGAGAGGTTGTTTCCTTATGGAGTCACGTGACCTATCTCAGTTACCTAGTTATTGGGGGGCCAAAAACATTACAATGATAATGTTGCGGGGCCATGGCGTATGAACAGGTAGTGATGTACTAAAGAGGCTGTTTTATTAATGTGTCCAGTGACGTATGTCAGGCAGATGCACTTACCTGTTCTTTGGAACAATAACCACAGATCATCCTATGCGCTAGGATCATCTCATGGTCATTATTGACAGCCTCTTCGTGGCACACGTCACAAGGGAAGGCCCGACCACAACATGGAAACCTGCTCAGAGAGAGACAAAGAGGTGACAAGTTCAACAGACTGTTTACATATGTCAAAATAAGACGAGCACAACAATTGTGATAGTGAGGGACGATGTTAGACGATGAAAAGGAATGAATAAGGAGGAAGACCAACCGAAGCCATCTATGACTGCGCTTGTAGTGTTTGCAGCTTCCTTCGTCAGGAAGAGGTTTTCCCTCCTGAAACAATTGGTCGGCTGGCTTCTTCACTTTCTTCACCACGACTCGCTTGGCCTGGCTTGCATCTGGAGAGTAAACACATAATAAACTCTTGGCAATGGACTGAAGTTCTCTTAATTCACCAAAGAAATTATTTCAGGTAAATGAGAATTTGAGTTAATTTCGTCTTACCGAATTCGTCAGCTGGACTAATTTGGGTAAAGCGAACGCCATCAAATGCAACAGACAGTTTACTGTGACAACCGAAGCACCTCTTTGTGTTCACTGTGCTACCTTGCAAATGCTGAATAAAATAACACAAATATTCATTGAGTATTCAATAAAAAACAAAACATTTTGTGAAATGTCATTTTCTTTAATTAGAAGAAGTAGAAATAAAGCCCACCTCAAATACAACCTCCTTTTCACACTGCGAGCAGGTAATGGCCGCTTTGCACCCGTTGAAGAGAACGTCATCAACACGACAGCCAACCAGATCGAGGAATCCCGCCACAAAGGTGAACGGGTGCAGGAGTGCTGGCCGGAACAGCACCAACATCTCCGTATTGCACCGCGAGCAGCTGGTGGCTAACGCGGACGTCCGTGTCCCCTTGATCAAGCAGTCCTGGTGAAGACGACATCGCAAGCACCGTAGCAGCAGTTGTAGCTGGGTGAGCCAGAGTGTGGACGCCCCATCGAGCAGTTGAAGGTTGCGCAGATAGACCTCACAGCCCTTGCGAACAGGATCCAGCAGGCACCTCGGGTGGTTGGAGGCTGCAGGCTTCTGGACCTCTTGGTTGACTTCGGTGACTTCGTTCTCTTCGCAGCTGGATTCTGATAATTCTTTACCGACTGATTCATCCGAAGATTCTAAGTTGGCTGGCGTTTCTGCCGAAGCCGGGAACTTGATAGACAGTTCTTCTTTATACTGATTAGATTTGTAATATAGAAATGGAGATTGGATGTTGTAAACGACCAATGTAGCTGAATAATAAATGAGTTATTGACAAACTTTGATTAGGCCTTGTGTGAACAGATCTTCCAAGTTGCGATCCAACCAACGAAGAAATTCTCGAAAATATAGTTCAACACGACCTTCAGCTATAACTTTCTCGTGCTTAGAAGTTATCCATTCGGTAATGGATACATTTAAGAGACTAGGAAAAAGAATGAGAGTAATCCTTGGACATTGTGAACACAAAGAATACATATATGAGACAATAAACATACTCTATAAGAGCTTTGGGAAGAAATTCGCTCCCATCAACACAAACTTTCACTTGCTAAAATGAAATGGACAACATATACCTCAGCGCAACACATTAAGTATAGAAAAGAAAAAAGAGTTCTACCTCGCGTGGATAAGAAGCCGGAAATACGATATCCATAGTGATTTCTGCTACGTCATAGGGCTGAAAATTGTTTCCAAAAATAAAAATGAAGAAGTACAAATTATTGATATCTAATATGGCGGAGAGTGTCAGAGAAGGTCATATTAAAATAATAAAGTAATACAATATGTATAACAAAGGTTAAAGAAAAATACTCTGCGATAAAATTAAATAAAACATCAAAACAAATTTTAAATATCTTTAAAAAATTGTTCACCACAAAAGAAGACTGAATGTAGAAACGCCTGATAATTTAATATTTTTCTTAAAATATATAATTCTATTGGTTTGTATTGTAGTTTTATTAGTATTTTGTATTAACTGTATTGTATATTTGAAATAAATAAAACAGATAACTTACCCAGTCAGGGTTGGAAGATGAAAAGATCAATTGGAAGTGGTCCAAATTATTGACAACTGATATTGTAAGTTTATCCTTGGTGAATCGTCGTTTGAGTTGCGATCGTTCATTCTCATTGAGTTTGGCAATAACTTCATCTGTCAAGTCACAAAGTTGACATGAATTGTGCTCCGTGAATCTTGACATCACTGGACGTTGAACAATGGGAACAGTAGATTTTGCTACCGGGATTGATTCAACAGCTTCTTCTTTCCCCTCATTCGGTTGTTGGGGTAGAGGCTGAAGGCTGGAAGAAGCCGATTCTACAACCGACCCTGATTCAACACCGTGTTCTGTCACCTGCAAATTACTTATACCTTTAGCAGCCTGAACTAACATTTCTGACTGATCTCCTTGGAAACTCTTTTGATTTTTATGACTAGCGGACTTGTTACGATAATTGGAAGATGGTTTTTTGCGATAATCGTATCTTCTGTTTGGATTAAACTCCTGACAGTTGAAGTTAGCAGAGCGTCCCTGGTTAAAGTTGCCTCTGTTTCTGTGGTTATAATTGCGACTGTTGCCCCGCACATGGTCTGCATGTTGGGTATCACATTTACTACCAGAACTATTAGCGACGCCATTGCTAGAAGAGGTTTTGTTCTGCTCGGCGGAGAAGGATTTATCAAAACGCACATCATCGGATGGTGGTAGCCCAGATGATCTGGGTTTAACCCTGCTGGGTTTAGAGGTTTGCCTAGTTTCACTTTCGTTGTCACACTTTGAGTCCATATTGTCACCCTTGGTCCGCTTGTCACGACGTCTATTCATTTTATTCTGTTGCTGACTTCTAGGCACTAGATTTTTTGGGAAGAAGTCCGCCAGCAGGAGACTTTCAGACCCACCCTCCTTATCAGGACCATCATGCCGATACTCACAGTCATCCCCGCGCTGACAGTGACCTTTGGCGAAGAAGATGCAAGCATTCTTCGCTACTTTAGGGTTTGTTTGACGTTGGCTGGAAATGTGGTTGGCAAGCTCGTGTGAATAGTAGCAGGACGAGCCATATGGACATCGGCCATTCTCCATCATGTACCAGCATGGCATCTGATTTCTGTCTACATCGACAGTAGTTTTGGAGTCTGCGGAGGGAGTTGGTCGAACATGTTTAAAGTGACAATTATCACTATGACGACACCATCCATTTATAAAGAAGGAGCACACATCAGAAAAATCGGACATTTTTACCTGGAATATAATTTTGTAGAATTTCCTAATATACATAACAGAACGCCTTACTTATTATGATACATATTTACGAAATAAATATACAAATTTAAGTAAAAGTTTAGTTATTAGATAAGAATAATATCAAGATATTTTGCATAAAATCCACGTTTTAAATTGTTCTCAAAATTGATACCTGCCTAATCACTAACAGTAACAGAGTAATTAACCTATTCTTTATGTCATGGGTCATAATATAATGTTCAAGTGTATCATTTTTTTTATTTACTAAGTCATATACAAAATTAAACATTAACATATTTAACAATATTGTTGTTCTTAAGGTACTTACATATTTTAATGTAAATGAACATTCACAACTACCACATTGTACACATTTAAATGCACATAGGTACTACATTAATACAATTAGATTGTTCTACTGTGATTAAAAAACCATTAAATGAACCCCAATTGAATCAATGCATATTTATAAAAAAATAATAACTTATTATCAAGATTTGAAAAGTCGAATATGTGGATTATTAATAATTCTTATATTAACTATATATGTATAAACAAAAATTGCATAACCATATTTTAATTTACTAGTATTTTTATATCTTCAATATGTCATATATATTTAACCATATTTTGAATGTAATTTTGGGTCAAAGATGCATATGAAATTTGACAAATAATATTTTGATATAATATAATTATTTTAAAATTAGAATAAAAAAGATAGAATAATTTCTGATGTTCTTGAGCATAGGAACAGTTTATGGGAAATGGGTTTATAAGGAAAGGAGGGGCCCTCTCTAGAAAAACAATATTATATAGCAAAAGCCCTTTCTAGATGAAAGGTACATAACTAAAAGGATTCTTTGAAGACTAACTAATTTCATGAACAGATTTAAATATTAATTCAATTAATAATACTAATTAAATTACCTATTCATAAACAAATTAATTTTTATCAAATAAATATTTGATATTAACTATAATATATAATAATATCTACCATAGAGATATGATATACCATGCAGTGGGTGGGCAATTTACTCCAATACAAAAACATCTTAATATCTATTTTTATTTTTTTTTTTATTGAATGGCTGAGACACTATTTTATTCATATACATTTTGATTTCAATGTTGTGCTTATATGCTGTAAAAATGGTACCATATGTATTACAAAAACTAAACAGCTCTATTGATCAAAATTACTAATATCTACATTACTGTACAAAAATCGATTACTTTAATATGACCAATACTACCATTCAAAAACAGGTCATAACTATGTATAAGTTAGGTAGGTACTCAGTTTTGTTCAAATATAAATATAACTATGATTGAATGAAAGAATCATGCATCTTGGAGAACAGGCATAATTGTTGATGCTTTTTGAAATGTTCAGTGTAACAATAATAGTGCATTTAATCAATTCTCGATTTTTGTCAAATTTTACCAAGGAATTGCTCATTTCAACTGTTGGCCCCAACATGGGTATGAGATGCATCCTGTAAACATTTGGGAATTATTTTGAATTCTACTGTATGGTGTCTTTTATTGAGCCTGGACCTGTGGTTTCTGTTTTTCAGTATTGAATCTAAAAATGCATCTCTGATTCAAATCATCTGAACATTTTTCACACAAAGTTTGGTGATGTGATCTACCATGTGATTATTCAAATTGGAAAGCGAGATGATAACTGGAATAACATTTGAACCAGATATGGAATGAATATAGCCAATCTGCAATAAGAATTTTAGACATTAGCTTGGGATAATATTATGCAAAGTCTGTTTAACACAATGGCTGGGAATGGAAATGTCAAAATTTGTTATGGTGAACATTGATGTTAGATTTACTTGTTTGGCTCTACTTTCCAAAATTGACTTCAAAAATGCCATTTTCATTTTGAAGTATTTTGTTTTCATTCTCTTTTTTACATTTTCAAGCTTAATTAGAGATGATAACCCTAATTAGGTCATAATTTTTCCAGTAGGAAACACACACTTTGTGTCTTAGAGACACACTTAAAGTTTTTGAATTGATGTTTATTAAAATGCCATTTAGAATATTTCTATCTTCATGTATTATTGTAGTTTGATGTCTAATATAATTCACCATATATATTGAATTACTTTCTTATAAAAACAAATCCATATTTTTAACTATCCAAAAAATATAGAAATTGAACAATATTAATAAATTGATATAAAATTTGAATAGTTAAAGCTGTTCAAATATATAAGGTTGTATTTATTCATTTATTATGATTTTTTTGCATTGAAACCATATATATATATAAGTACAAGAATGAGCAAGTTTACAATTTACCAATGATTGATTTTACTGATATTTGGATATAACCATGTTCCCAGTGATGTAGGTATGGGGCAACCTTGTCTGACACCAATACCAATTATATGAAAATACATTATTTACAAAATACATTTTTAGTTACTAATTTACATTTTTAAAGGATGACATCAAAATCTAGAAGACTCAGCACTCCCATTTTTGTGCCACTCACAAGAGGGGTTAGTGTCATGAGGCAAAAGCCTCTCCTGATTGCATCTCAAGGCCGGGGAAACATAATTGTTCTACAGTTTTCAGGCGCAACTAGAACTTTGCAAGGTCTTAGAGAATTCCTCTATCTGTGTACTGCTTAAATTGTAAGTAAATATAGGTGTATTAATTTTCGATTTTAATTATTAATTGAGTTTTCTAAAAAAAATATCTTTGCACATTATTACAGCTTCTATTAAGTGGATCTTTAAGACAGTTGAGGTTGTTATGGAGCAAAGATGCTTACAGTAAACTCCTGGCAAAATCAGACATCAAGTGGAAAGAAGTTGTCAAGATAGTTCTGCAAAAATTAATGCTGCTGCAACCTTCAGGTAATTAATATTAAATTAATGAGTTTCAAAAAACCCTTTTGTGTAGTGGAAATCTTTATTTTTAGATTACACAATTTTTAGACTACACAATTTTTATGGGATTGTTTAAATTAATTTATGGGGAAAAGGGAGGTGCTGAAGTGGCACACTCACTTATACACTCAGATGAAGATTGTTCCTTATGTCTCCCAAAGCAATTGGTGGTTATCACTGAAGAAAAATGGTGATCATTGTAGAAGGACAGGAATCAATTTTCAGTAAGAAAAAAACAGTTTATTGAACTGCCCTTGGGTTGCATTTTATTATTAAATCTTGCTATTTAAACTTTAAAATATAATTATTGTATATATATATATTATTTTATAATAAAAAAAATTGCTACCAGAATGTTTGTATTACAATTTACTGTGAATGTATATGTTAGCAATGGAGTACAACAGTTTGCAAACCAGCCAGATGGAGTAGGAATCAATGCTCCATCTGGCCGGTTCCCAAACTGACCAATGAAATAAAAATACTAAATATACTACATCTCAATTACCTATGGAAGAAATTGGAAACAATCATTTACAAATATAACATTTCAGTTAAACAAATTCATAAATAAGATTGTTAATTTTTAATTTATGTTGGTTTTAACTTATGTTGATCTGATATAATAATATCCATTAATATATGATTCAAATTGAACTGTTTGATAAAGTTATACTTCAAAATTAATTGTATATAGTACATAGTTAGAGGGATCAATAATTTATATGTGAATAAACATATCAAAAATAAAACATTTATTTTTTTACTTATTTATTGTTGTATAATTACATAAGGATTCCTGATCCATCCAGACAGGTCAGGAATGTTTGAGACAAATTAAATATTGTGTGAAATATTGTCTAAAAGATATTGGGGTTATATTCAATTATTTCTATTTGTTTTTGTATGAATATATATATTTATTTGTTCATTATACTCATTCATATTCATGTAATGTTTTTATATTTTTTTATCTATAATTATAATTATCGTATGATTCCAGTATTTCTAGTTGCATTAAATATTAGATTTAAAAGTATGTGCTCAGTTATTTTATGTATTTGATAATTTATATTTGTGCATTTTATTGTATAAAACATATTATAAAATATTTTTAATTACTTTATTGTTATATTATCATCATTTCTGATACCATCTAGATGGATTAAGAATGTTTGATAAAAATGCATGTCAATTGAAGTATTATTGTCATTGATTATGAACTATTAAACTATTTCATATCACATGTATTAAATATATATGCAGGTCTATAAATATCTTTACTATTTTTAACAAAATTGCAGATCTGTCTGACAGATCAAGAATGTTTAATGAAAAGTATGGTTACATGAAAAAATATGTGTTTAAAGATAACAAATTAATAGCAATTAAATTATTATATTGCCCTAGATATCTTAATTCTGTCTAATGGTGTATATTTGTCAATATTGTATCAACATAAGGCATAATTGCACTGTACTTAACTGTCTATAATACATAAAATTTGCATTTTAAAATTTTTTAAATTGTTATTATTACTTTGGTATGTTATTAAATTAAATGGTAATGTTATTCCCAATCTATCCAGATTTAATTTTATTCATACTTCATCTAGATGTTTCACAAACCATTTGATGGAGAATGAAATCCTACTCTGTCTGGCTGGTTCACAAACTGTCCAAATTCACACTCTGTTGCTACCATATGCAATATCATAATTAGATAAAGAAACTGATATTAATTTTGACATATTATTACAATATTCATATTACAAACTCTTTTAATTGAAAATTTAATTTAAGTTGAATGTCCTTGGAAATGCAAATCCTTATCCAAATCCAAATACTAGCATATCTTATTTATGAAGAATGAAAAAATCCTTAATTTTTTACATTTGCTACCATAGTAAGTTTTATGAAATATATTTTACTGTAACATAACAATTAACCAATATAAATATTGTATTTTTGTTATACTTTTGAGTTCACCTGATCATTGCACAGCCTATTTTTTAAATCTGATATTCCGTCAATCTGTTCTGTATTTAATCTTTCCTGGATTTAATTAGTATTCTATCTGTTTGTGGAGCCATTTTTCACAAAAATAGAAGCCATTTGTGTCTTAATTGGAGCTGTGAGTAAATTCAATTGCTCAATACATGATTTTTTCTATGGCTGTTATAATTAAGATCTTGTCTGTGACAAGCTAATTTTATATATGAATAGATAGCAAATGGTCAAAATCTCATCCATGACAATGCCATGAAAAAATCATGGCTTAACAGTTTAATCCATTAGAGCCATTTGTTTGTTAATAAACAAACCCATATGGAGCCGAAAAAGACTTCAATTGAGTCATTGTGTCTCAAATGGAGCCAAAAATTTTGTGGTGTAAAATAAAACAACTAAATATTCAGTTGATGGCCAACTACTCCAAAAATTCATGTGGTATTATAAATTTTATAACATTGCAAAAAACTACAAAACCCCAAAAAATTAATAATTGGATATGTTTCTTTATATATTTATTAATTATTAAATATAGTATAAATCAATTTTAATACCACTTTAAAATAGCTTCTTGAAGATTTAATGAAAATGGACAAGATTTCATTTTATGTAAATTTAATTTTTAGATCCCTATTTGCATTTAAATTGATTATAATTATTACTTTATAAAAAAAAATATTAGTTAATAAAGTTGTTGTTCGTTAGTAAATCTTAAATTTTATTTATAATATTTCTTGGTTTATATCCCTGAATAATAGTGGGTATTACATAAATGATTGTAATTTTCGGGAGTCAAATATTATAAAATGATTCAATTAAACAAATTAATATTATGTCATTTAATGTAAAATACATAGAGTAAGGATAAAATATATGGTAAAATATGGTGAAATATAACATTAAAAAATCTATAATATATTCAAGTGTCCTATTTCTGAAATGTTCATTTCTAATTAAACTATTTTATATAAAACATTTTTTTTACAAACAATTTTGATAACTAATGTAAAATATGCAGTTTTTATAAATTTCTATATATAAACATTACATCTAGTCCTCAACCTATTTTACCACATATAGTCATCATTATCGCCCTGATTGCAATTTCCGCAAACAAAGGATCTGTTCAAGTATTAGGAAGCGCAAATGTTCAGTTTTTATGTTATCCAGCACTCACTCTTAACGCAACCCAACAAAAAATTCTACAGAGCAACTACATAGCAAAGGAGGTAGCAGTCGATATATTTTGTAGTATTTATTTTCATACGTAGGTGCCACGTAGTAGGTCAATTTCTTTGGTTCAATTTCCAATTTTCTACGAAGCGCAGATACTGCAATGACTGATTATAGATTATAGTATTTTTGTATCTTTTGAACTGTAATTGCTAAGATATAAAAGAGTTTCATATAATATATTATAATATTATTATTTTATCTTTAAAAAATTCATTTTTCTAATGCATTCAATCTCTGTGAAATATATACCCTCGTCTATGATAGAATAGAATACATTAAATATTAATGACAAAGTTGAAGTAATATGGTGTACGTCGTACATAAAATTAATAATTATACATTTTCCGAAAAAATATAAGAAATTGATATGAAAATTAAATCCAAATATTTTTTATTTTGTTTATATATGCAGACCTCATTTATTTTTTAGTAACATAATGAGACCTATTGTTTTTCTTATCTCACTGAGAAAGATTCTATGCAAAATTGTGTTAAATAGAATTAGACCAACAGAAGACAAATACCTCAATCCAGCCCAAAGTAGCTTCAGAAGTGGACACAGCACTACTGACATTGTTTGGGCTCATAGATGGATGATTACCAACAGCCATATTAAAAATCAAACATACACAATTCTGGGAATAGACATGATGAGCAATGCCTTCGACACAATAGATTGAGAAAAAAAGATAAAGTACCTCAATACTTTTATTAAAGAAGACGAAATGAGAATGATCAGGTATCTACTGATCAGCATCACAATGCTAACTATAGCCTTTGACAGGAAGAAAAAACCTTTAAAAGCACAATAGGATCACCTCAAGGAGACTGTTTCAGCCCCATGCTATTCACTTTATACCTTGAAGGGGCACTCAGAGAAGTAATTGGAATTTCATTCCCAAAAAGCCAGACAACATCAATGTTACAGAACTAGGTTATGTAGATGACTATGACTTCATTATCAAGGATGAAAAGGATGCAAACATTGCAGTACCAATCATAGCCAATAAACTACACAAATGGAATTTATCAGTTAACCTACTCAAAACTGATATCACAAACATACAAAGACAAAACAGCAAAGAGGAAGAAACATGAAGAAGTACTAAAGAAACTTGGTAGCTTGTTAGGATATGAAGAAGACTCAATCAGAAGAATAGAACTGTCAGAAAAAGCTTTTGACTCCATGAACAAAATTTTGAGAAACAAAAAACTCTCACAAATGACCAAACTAAAATTATAGAATGCTTTGGTAAAACCTATATTCTCACTTACAATCATTGTACATGGGGACTAACAGACAACCAATCGAACAAAATTAATGTGACCCATCGAACTCAGCAAAGAAGGATATACTCAAGAAGAATTACCCAAAAGCCATCAGTAGGTATAACAAAGATCTCTATTAATAGAATCTGTAAATTCAAAGAAATCGAAGTAGATGCAAAACAACTAGATGGAGAATGCTGTGGGATGTAGCTAAACTACCTGAAGATACCCTTTCCAACAGAGCTATGTACGACTATTTCACCAAATATAGAACCGTAAAGAAGTTTAAAGGCAGACATAGTAAACCATTTCTTTACGGCTATAGGATATGTGAATATTCTCTGGAGTACGGCAAAATTTGAAAATTTATTTCGATTGCTTTTGAAATGCTGAGAATAAATTTCAGCAGTTCAACTCCAACATATAATTCTCATTATTGTAGAAATTTGAAAAAATGCAAATATTTTTCTGAATAAACTATTTGTTATTGATAGGAAGATTAAGTATTTTATAAAATATAGTATATAATCTAGAATAAAACTTATAACAACTAATAAAACATCTGAAAATAACAAGTGAACGTCAAAAATGGATACTATGCTTGCAGTTGTCGAGTCAGCAGACGACTTGCGCGACTGCGAAGATGACATAATGGTGGTTATCAGAAACAGAAAAAAATTAGTTGATACTATTCTGAGCACATACAAATATTTAT